>JAVQJD010091369.1:0-22697 GCA_036023655.1 Nannoperca australis
TTTATTTTTCTGTATTTGTATATAGTGCTATTGTTGGCACCCATGCACCAAAACAAGTTCCTTGTATGTGAACACATACTTGGCAATAAACCATTCTGATTCTGATTCTGATTCTGATAGTGCTGTTGTCCCATCTAAGTGACCATAATGTTCCGTGCAAACTGTATGTTCACAAGTGTGGGCAGACGTGTATTTGTACACTGTAGCACAAAAGGGCCTCGGTCCTGTTTGAGTAGCCGAGAAGAAAGAAAAGCAGATTCTCATTATCAGACCTACATCTTAACGACAAAAAAAACAAAACCTGATAACGGTTGCAGAGAGAGAGAGGGGGCAGGTGCAGGCTTAATTGATTGGAAGTTTTGAGAAGTTAGCTTAAAGCCCAGAAGTGTCTTTGTGAGTAAGATACCCGTTTTAGAAAAACAATCTCATGTTGTTGTTTTGTTTTCTGTGATGACAAAAAAAAAAAAAAAGGAAAGTTATAAAAAAGCTGGTGACAAATGCAAATGAGGTGGAAATTACTACAAAGATTGTAGAAAGACGTAGTACTAAAATGAAATATGCACGTAAGATAAGAAATTCAGCACACACCCCTTTATACTTGAGACAAATTTAAATTCATTTGATATGGAAATGGCTATTGAATCGCTCACAGCTTGTGTTTTCAGCTTTACGAAAGCAGCAGTGTTTCATTTAAAAGCGTGATGCACAGACACGTCTGAAGGCGTTCATCTATTCTTGTATTGTCTTTAATTTCTTCTAAGTCTTCATTCGCCATCGCCTTCCCCGCAGATCAGCTCAGCTTGAGGTGACGACGTGCTGCTACTTCAGCCGTGCTCAGTGACTGATTTGTTTTTGTGTCAAAATAATAGAAAGAGATGAAAACGCTCGAGCGACGTTGTTCTCTGACGTGCCGGGTGCTTTTCCACTCGTTTGTTTATTTCCGCAGGACCAATTATGTGAGGAGGGTTCATGTCTCAAGGTTGTTCCAATTATTCGTGCCCGCCTACATTCATTGCCTTTATTTATTTGTTTGTTTATTTATTTAGAAAAGGTGAGCTCTCATTCACCCAGTTGATGATAATTTCCAAGCAGTCCACCACACCCACTGTCACCTTGATTCGCTCGCCTTGCCGTTGTTTCCATGACGAGATCCTCTCGTCGCTACTTGCTGAAGGTCCCCGCTGTCGTGACTACAGCAGAGATGAATGTGTCAACTGACAAACGTCTGTTATTTATTCTTGTGGCCTTTTTAGTCTGCTTTGAAAAGTTGTTTTCTTTAATACGTTTCCTGAAGTTGAGTGCTGTGAAAGATCGTAATCTTTCCTCAGCTCCGTATTGATGGTTTTCTCTGTAAGAGAATTAATTATTGACCATCACTCTGTATTTGTGCTGTACTGGCCTGTACAATGTCTAGATTGAAGTCCTTTCTGCACAACTCTATAATCTTATCTTATCAGCATTTCTATACACTAGCTGGGCTGTTAGGCCCACCAAAGTGGGCAAAATCACATGTGCTTCTTCTTAAAAAGCAGGAAGGCGGGAGTGAAACAATCGCAAGAGTGGGAAATTGATCTTGCTGTGAATTTCAGGGAACCAAATGCTCTTAAATACACCTTCCCCTCTGCAGTCCTCGTTTTACTGAAATTGTCACGGAATAGAATTTAATGTTGATTTCCAGCGATCCATTGCCGTTTTGGTTTTTTTCAGATAGCATTGTCTATTATTTGTATTTTTGTAGTATATTTGATACAGCTACTTAAAAATGGATCACTTGGTAATTTGAAAGCCCAAACGTTGTATTATTCAGGTGTATTTTTAGCTATTTTCTTATACAGTCTTTGATATAACTTCATCATAGTCATGACTCCATCTATCTGCCTTTTATTAACTCCCTGGCAGGACTGTAAATCAACATATAGCAGTTATTTGCAGACCAAGCTGAAGGTTATCACTGAAAAGTGTACCTCTTAAAAAGCTGAAATTCTCCGCACCAAGTTTCTTTTGTTTGATGTATTTTGAATTGATCAAGTGTGAGGAGTGATGCGCCTTGGAGAGTCTGTAGGTTTTCATTACTATTGTGTGTACCTGCTGGATTTGTCAGGGAAAATACTTAACTGCTCATGAAGTTGGGGTCAGCAGTCAACAATGAGATGAAACATTAAAGTGCAGGCATGGAGGCTTTGACCGGAGATGAGCAATGTTTGGTATTTTTAAGAGGCAGAGACCTGAGACAAAAATGGAAAAGTACTTAAAATCTCTATCAATCCGAAAGGCGATTTTGCCTCTTTCTATGACCCCTGCATTACTGTGCTGCGCTATTTACTCACTGCTGTGATTCATACTTTAACAGGAGGAGGAGAGGGTTTCAGAAGGAAATCCCAACGGCTGTATTGCTCTGCAGAGAAATGTAGACAAATTATTATCAACACTCCCGTTTTTAATTTCCAACGTCAGAATTGACGTGCCAGCTTTTTTTTTTTTTCTATTTTTAGGTTTTTGAGAGGCATTTGATATTTGTGGTAGCAGTAAGGCAAGTGTCATGATATCATATCTGAAAATGTTACTGCCAAGAAGGAACTTGAAGGAGAAATGTGACCTTTCACAGAAATGGCATTTTATTTCAACACTTGGATTCAGAATAACGAGGAGAAGCTCATATTCTGAGAATGAGACAATTAAAACTAGCACTTACTCTTAAATCAAAGAATATTAAAAGCCCCAGTTCCACCCCAGTAATCAACTGGATGGGCATTAAAGTACATTTCATTAAAGGAATACTTTAGCATTTTTGGAATCACGCTTATCTTTTTCTTTCTTGCTGAGAGTTAGATGAGGAGATTGTTTTATGTCCGTCCGTTCAATATGAAGCTGGACTCGAGATGGGAGCGTAGCTTAGCATAAAGACTGGGAACGGGTGGAAACGGCTAGCCTAGTTATGTCCAAAAGTAACAAAATCTGCCTACAAATTCTACGATTACTCACTAATGTTATGTCAATTTTAATCTCTGCAAGTACTGCAAGAAAGTATTGTTGACACTGAAGTGGCCGGCAAATCACTGCTCTCGGCCAAGAAACAGTCTAACAAAGAGCCAAATAGATTGGATCAATCAATTGGAAGAAAATAAACAACGTTGGTCAAACAAAACAAGCATGTTTGGAGATGTCACCTTGGGATCAGGGGACATTGGGACATGCATGACAGCGTTTCTTAGAGCTATTGACTGATCAAGAAAATCTTTTTCAGATAAGATAATAAGAGTTGGGGTTGACCTGCTCTATACTTGAAGTGCCCTGACATAATTTTGTAATGATATGGTGCTATATAAATAAATAAATCGACGATGAAAACAGTCCTTAGTTGCAGCCGTAGTCTCAAACAAAAACCCCAGGAAACCTGATGCTTTTACACAGTTTTTGGGATTTAACAAACAACATGTAACATGTTAAATAGTGCGCTTCGGGGGTGCTTTGAGGCGGATTTTGTTACCTTTGAGCAGAGCCAAACTAGCAGATACCCCCCGCTTCCAGTCTGCCAATCGCCTGCTGGCTGTAGCTTTGTATTGATCATGCAGACATGCAAGTGGCATCAATCTTCTCAGCTAACTCTCTGCAAGACAGCAAATAAACACTGTCTTGCCGACAGTGTTTCTTTTAAAAAAATAAACAAAAGATTCCTTTAAGGGATATTAAAAAGTGTATTAAAGGCCATCGGGTTAATGGGAATTGAAATACATCTAATTCAGCATCAGGTGGTTTGTGTCTGGAGTGTTCAAGTGTAATTTATTGTACTTTGTTTCACAGGGAGTACCTGGGAAGACAACTCCAGTCCACTGATCAGCAGCAACCTCAAGCTGTGGCAGCTCGAAGCTGAGCAGTTCCCGTGCATGTGTGTTTGTGTATTGCTGCGTGGATGAGTGTGTACCGTGTGTACGTTGGTCTTTGTCATATTAATAATCGGCTGTTCACTTTGTGTAATGACTTGAAAATCAAACTGCGTAGTGCCCTCCTTCCATCTGAAAATCCCAAATGATCCTCGATGTTACTTGATTTGTCGTGCTTCGTGCCGTGCCCTCTCAGCTAAGTGATGTCTGGTTGTTGAAGTCGCACTTTGTCTGTGATAATGTACAAAACTGCAAGTTATTTAAGTCTTACCTATAAAACATTGTATGTAACTCAATAAAGATGCTTATCTATGGCGGTCCTGTGTTGCGTCTGTATTTCCTGTCCAGGATTCAGCTTCTATTAGGATTACTAACTGCTGAATAACAAAGAGATGTACTGAGATCAACTTGATAAGATTATTGAGCTTATCAGACCATATTCAGTTGGCTCCCAGTAGTGACAGCAGCGCATGTCTGCTGTGTTTTTTTTTTTCACAGTTTTGTTGTCATGTTTACTCTTATCTGCTTTCAGGCTCGAGTAGATTGTAACATTAGACAAAACGTCTGCTCATCCTTCTACTGTGCCTGTAGTAGCGAGTGAAAAATAGGTTGTAAAGTGATAAAGTACTAATTTCAGTGCTCTGTTACGAGGTGAAAAGAGGAGCTAATACAAGGTTTGTTTTCCCTTTTATGACTTGCAGCTTTTATTTTGAAATATAACATCAGTTCTGTAAATCTGAAAAAAAAAAGCTTGTTTCCAACAGAACATCCACAATTTCCCAATAGATGTACAAAAACTCCTACTCGGAAATCAATGAGCTTCCACTTCATCCTTTCACTTTCGCAGTTATAAAAGAAATGCAATTTATTAGGGACACCTGCGCAATTTTATACCTAATTCGGTATACCTTTATGAAGTTTATATGGTTCAGTTTTTGGTGACATTAAAATATGAAACTAGTTGAAGGTGGTTTTGTACTGGAGTGGAATAGTAGTATTGGATTGCATAACACTAGATTGTACAGGTGTACACCTCAAAGTGGCCACTCTCTGTAGTATACTTCCACTTATTATATTTTGTTTTGTTTTATATCTTTCTTTAATACAGAGCTGCAATGAGTTGTCAAATCTACTAAAACAATTTTACTGAGTAATTCATCGTGTTAAGTAATTAAAAAAAATGTGTGAAAGCATTCAGCTTCTCAAATATGATTATTGGGTTTTTTTGTCTCCTATGATTATAATGTGAATATTGTAGGTTTTTGGACTATTGAAGATGCCACCTTGGGCTTTGGGAAATTTGAATGGCCTTTGTTCACCATTTTAATTAATAAGATTAATTGAGAATAACGATTATTATCATTATTTGCTGCCTTACTTTCATATGCTGCAACTTTGCCAACCTACTTTTTACATACTTTTCACCCAGTCTGAAATCGAAGCTCTTCAGGCTTTTTCCAATTCTTGAGAATAATCTGACGTCCAATCTTTGAGGACATCTCGGTCCAGTCCTTCCACGATTGGAGAAAAGACAGATAACACCTCACAGTCTCCTAAAAAATAAAGTCTGACAATATAATACAATACAAACCTGTGACGTTTACACAAAATAACAGTGAATCTTCATCCAAAGTTGACAAATATGCAACGTGGTTTTTTGGGATTGTATTAAGGTTTTGATTGTCGTCAAATAAACACACAAAAGCTCCCTGCTGAATATTAAGGATGACTTACTGAACCAATTTTCAAAAAGTAGCATTTTGCAGGAAATTCAGTCTCACTGCAGATCTTTGTTCTCTAACCCGACACCTCACGCTGAAAAGTCCTTGCAAAACAGAATTCATTGCTCCCATCTGCAGCCCCCCCCCAAAAATGACAACAACCCATTTGTTCCTGGTGAGTGGCTCTTTTCACAAAACTATTTTGTGACTGTCTTGTGCAGGATAGGTTTCAAATGCAGATGTGAGCTTCGCCGTGCTACCATCTGAATTTAAATTGAATCTGAGGTGTTTGACTTCTTTCCATCTGACCTTGACTGCACACATGCTTTTCAGAGCTCCTCCTTCAGTTTGTTAGCTCATTCGGCACATACAGGTGTCACTGGACAGATTCGCCTTACAGGAGGAAGGGGCTGCTGTTTGAATATATTTTGTCTCACATAATAATAGGTGTTGATAAGGGACTGAATCTCAGTTTTTAATTTAACTAAGAAACAACAGCTGAGGCTGTTTATTTTTTTTAACCTATTGTGCCCAGTTCAAGTGCTGTTTTTCATTTTCGTATTTAATGGCTCCCCGAGGAACAAAACAGTTCAATCAACACATTTGTGTGGAAAGCCATGGGTGTAATTATTTTTTTGTTTTCTCACACACTCACAAAGAATAACTTTGTTAGTCCGTTTGAGTGTGCATGATCATTGAATAAACATTTAAAAAAATGAAATAAAAATACATTTGTTTCTCTATTATAATCTGTTGACTACCGCAGACACATTATTAGTAAGTACGTAATATACTAGTTAGGCACTTATAATGTACTCTGTAATTTCAGGAATATTAAAGGGGTACTCTGATTTTACTCACCAAGGTCTGTTAACAGATTTCTGGGGAGCGCTACCGCACAATAGAACACAGTAGTATGATGTGTTTGGTTGTGGTTGAGTTGCATTGTGGGTAATGAAGGTGCCAAGTTTTGACAATGAAGAGGAATGGAAAAAGTGAAATTAAAAAGATGATATCTCTGGTTCTGCTGTAGTATGTGAGTGCAATGCTAAATCAGTGGAGCACCCTTGACAGTATTCATTTATTGTTCTGTAAACTAACTGCTGACAACCACAAACACACTATCGGTTCCTAATCCAATATTAGAGTGACATTAAGGGTTCTTTTCATTCAGCTACAACTCCAGCTAGTGTCTTCCACTGATGTAAAATGTGAAATGAGGTGATGTCTTAGTGATCATTAACATATGAGAATCTTACAGTTTTTAATCAAATGGTAATTGAAAAACACAGCGTGTCCAGACATAATGTCATTCACATGGAGAGTCAAACAGTTGTGTTGTGTTTATGTAACCTGGACTACTATTACTATATTAAAGTGCATAGTCACACTATGATTAGATGTAATATCTTTTTCTATATATAGATTCATATCACAGGTTGCATTACGATGGGCTAAATGTGTCCAAAATCACATATAAGAGTCATCCTGGTGGCCCGGGGGAGTCTTTCATTGCAGATCATTGCTCCTCCCTCTCTGCCCTTATTTACTCAAAGGAAAGTGATCACATACACTCAAGAAATCATAACAAAGTTCCCATTTGCAATATGATCTGCACTAAATAGACATTTAATTTGGAGGCATTAGTATTTACAACAGCTACTGTCTGCTGAGCTCACAGCTGCGTAGACAGCCAGAAGGCCAGGCTGGCGGCAGCACACCCATGGGTAATCTGTTTCCAGGTGCCTGCAGTGCTGAATTAAAACTGCATGAAAAGAATAAGTGTGTTTGTTAACTCTGAATCCTGCCTCCTGCAGAAATCGTACTGTCCAACTCACTCAGACTGGAAACGTCCAAACTGAATTAAGAAGACAACTTTCAATGATACTTAAAAGCACAAGATTGCTTAATCTTCCCATCCGACACCCCGAAATATCAGTTCTTAACCCTGGTCCATAAAGAGCACCCATTCTGCATAAACACCTGCAGTTTCTTGAGCATGTAACTGTCCTACAACTTTGTCAGCATGCATTCAAAGCAGGTATCAGCCTTTGCAAACTATGATGCGCTCATCCCTCGTGCTTTGACGTCTGAAAGGTCTGGAGAGCTGGGATGTACACAGAGTCAATATTTATAGAAGCTCACAGCCTCTGGCTGCAGTAGCATGGCCCCACTCTTCTCTCTGAGCGCTATTTACAATGGCTGGCACTCTTCGCGTGCTCACCTGCAACAACTGAGTGAACTCTGGACCCTGAAACAGATGGTTTTTCTTTCTCCCAATGCCATTCTCTGTTTTGCTACCCGCATATGTTGTTCAGGGTCAAGGCACAGGGTTAAACTGGCTGTTTGTGTGCACTGAGGTTGAGTTCATAGATGAAACTCCCCTGAAGCAATAGTTATCTTCTCTCTCGTCTCAACTTTTCAATTGGGTTCCCCCTCTCTCAGAATGGGGTTTTTCTTTTTTTTGCTGTTATATTTCATGAATATTCAGGTAATGAAATGTGAAGAGCAAATAAAGACTCTTTCCGGTTCGTGCTTCCAAATTGTTTGCGTTTGACATCTTCCTCCGCCCGGCCTGGCAGACTGTGATATTAGCTTACAGAGAGAGGAGTATTTTTTGCCTTGCTTCATCGATCAAATCCCTTTGCTCTTGTAACCATGGGTCAGAGACTGTCCGTTCCCATAGTGACGATCAAAACAAGACTCTGCCAACAGCCACGCGGCGTGAAGCTCGATTTAAGGCTACATCTGAGGAGAGTCACAAATACCACAGTATTTACCGCTCGCTCTTCAGCCTGACAGTAATGCTCCTGTGTGTAACATTGAGCTGTGGATGCCTGTTATCCTGTGCTGTGAGATCAACTGTGCTCTATGGACACTAGAATTAACCAATTCCCAAGGCTTTCAGAGCTGGACGTCATATGGTTCATGGCTGAGTGTAGGTGTAAGGTAATCATTTTCACGCTGGGCTGTGTGCAGTCACAGCAGGTTGGAGTATCAGGCTGTGTCGAACAGTTCAACAGTTTCTTCAACTTATGTGACCTGCCTGTTTAAACACAATCACTGACATCTGGTTTAAACTATATATGATGTTAATCAAGAATGGCAGGGATGAGGAGAAAAAGAGGCAAGAGGCACTAAGTTTTTTTCATGACTAGTCAAGTGGAAGGCTCTTGTCAAGCAGGCCTAGCAGGATGTAAGCTTACTGCTATTTCATAACTTAGACAAAATGTCTATGGTCCTCAGTGCTGTAACGTCACAACTTGTTCAAACAAGCACGACCAAAAAGCAAAGGACATTTTGTTCCAAATCGTTGTCCCACTGCAGAAATACTACGCCAGTGCCAGAGTGCAGCTGAATCCTCTACACACAGCGCATGCCGATCACATTTTCACAAACCAGGTTATTTTCATCCAGAGCAGACAGAGGCGCTCCTGAAGTGACCACACCATCTGGACACTTGTGTTTGACGGTGGTGACAGCGTCTGCATCCAAAGCTGCTTTGACGCATGGGGCCCACAGATATGTAAACATCTGATGGTTGGATAAATTTGATCATTTTTGTACGAGATTTGACATCTGACACCCAAGACTAGACGGTGCAGATAAAGCCCTCATGTGTAAGAGTATTGCGATCTTCTGTGTCCTTTGCCTGAGAGCATCAACGTCCTTGGTGGAGACACGGGAGCAGATTTCCAAAGTCTTACCAAGTTCCTGAGACAGTACATTGCTGAAGCATCTTATGGGAGTCATCAGCTCTGGATATGGAGCTTATATGATGCCAATTAACAATTTTAGTTTAAAGCATGTGTGGGGAAATGGGTTTGCAGATGCAAAGCCGGCTTGACTAGGACGCCCTATTCAAATTAGTGAAAATACAGACAACTTGCAAACTATCTGTATCTCCAAGCTATGGGTGTTTATATAAAGTATTCTGAAGCCTCAGTGTATTATCTCATGAATGAATTCTCACAGTTTGGAAGATATGAGGTATTCACCGGACAGTGACAAACAAAAGCCATTTGACCTCTCTTTTCTTCTCTTTTCACCCTCGCAGGAGCTTTCAAGCCGAGCGCCGTGATGAATTTAAATCTTGGGAAATGAGACGTTATTATGAGCTCTGCCATGATTGCATATGGATCTTGATGGGTGTAATCTGTAGTTATAGAACTCCAGAAATTACACCTCATCTCATCAATGGGAACAGATTTCTAAACCCCAACGTCTGAGTGGAGAAAAAAGGAGAAGGGTTTGGACCAATATACCTCTTTAAACATTTGGTATATAAGTCCAAACACTTGAGAAATACCTCTCTAAAATGTATAAATAAACTATTATACATCAAGAACGGACAAAAACAAATGAAGATGAATCTGCTCTTTAGTCCATGTTTATTTCAGGTACATTCTCTGGTAGTTTATTAAGTCTTGTGGAATGTTGGATTTGGATAGTCTGCAAGTGTCGTGGAATCTTTTTGGATTCTTACTTTTAAAACGTGTCAGCCATAAATAGCCATTAATTGCTATATCACAGAGCATATTATTCATCTGCAATTCCATGACAACAGAGAAAATTGTGTCTGCTGATGAACTTCTGAAACTCTGGTTTGCAGACCAGTTGGTAAAGTGATCTCGAATGGCCACTTTAAAGCTGTACCAGTCAATGTTTGTATATGAACAAAGGACTAAATGTGTAGTGTGAAAGGTGTCACTTATTCTGACTAATTATCACCCAGCTCTGCAGTTCCACTCAGCTCATGATTTGTGACTCACCTCTTTACTATTTTGGTTCACATTTTGCTCTCATTAACCTCATATCTGCTGTTTTCAGCAAAAATGGTCTAATAACCAAACATTTTATACAGCTTTGACATGACAGAGTTATCGATCAAAGACAAAACCAGTCAACGGACAATAAATATGAATCTGTTCCTGTTTCCTTTTTGTTTCACTCCGTGTTTCAAGCCAAGTTTGCTGTTGTTGAAACAGGTACACGAAAGTTTAATATTTTCTGTTTCAGTGAATTTCCCAAACACAGTGATGACCTATGGGCTCAAATCCAGCGCAAATTGTGCACACTTGTACTCAGTGAGCAGCATTTCTTCCTTGAGTAACAGGTCTGGCTGAGCGTGGGAGAAGAGGCGGATATTTTGAAGTTTAATCAATAGGCGTAGGATCAAATGATTATTGCATGGCAAATGGGGAAGGGTTTCTGTCTGTAAAAAACATGTTTTGCTACTGGAGTGGAGAGCTTAATTTATCCCAAAAAAGCCGCTCCACAGGAAACTAATAATGCATGTGAAGTGCCGTGACAATTTTCAAATCCAGAGAGATAAATGAGACACAACAAAATGAGACAGTAATCAACTGATGAAGCGCACTCCAAAAGCCCGGGCTTCTTGTGTAATCATTTGGGAAAACTCCAACAAAAAGTTTTTTCACATGGTAACACATTTTTCCTCCGAATATGAAACGATCAAGCTCTAATGTCTTAGTGTTGAGTACCTGTATTCATCATGAAACCATTAATTGGGGCATTTTACCAGGTAGACAGCACCTCACGTCATTATACAAAAAGCATCAAGAAGGAATCTCTTTTCTGGACCTCATCTGTTGGAGGTTACGTAACAAACATTTTCGTCTCCTCCTCTGGAACTCAAATAAAGCGAGCTGTTTCAAGTGCCAGAGGAAGAGTAGCAGATTGTATCTGTGTACAAACAGACCTACGGTACTGCGTTATTAAGGCTGAGGGTAAATACTGTAACTGTCTTTTTCCTCCGCTGGAGCTCTCATATGAGGAAAGATGTGCTTCGTCGTGAATTACAGCCAGTTCAAGGTTGAAGTGGGGCCTCAGTGAAGTTGTCTCAAATATTTATACTTACAAACACGGCCATCACACAAAGTCAAGCCTGTACAGCCCTTAACAATAGCAACACACCTACAAAAAGGCTTTGTCACTCAAGCAACACCTGGCCATGATGGGTCTCTAAGCAACGAGTGTTAGTGCATGAAAGGAGGGAAAGAAAACAGCACCCGCTTAATTACGTGCTGGATGAAATCTGTTTCCTATCTGCTGGGGGAGGGAAAAGGGTGGTTAGAGAGGAATAGCTCGTGATTTCTGTCGACAGGGGTGTATTCTTTGGTTAGGGATGGATTTTCTGTTCATTTTGAGCTCAAACGGCTGCTACATTTTGTGTTGCTGCAAGGGTGATTAGTAGATTCATGTTTTAAGGCAGCAGGAAAAATAGTGAATTGATAAAACAGAGATATTGCACACGAGAAAAGGTGTAAATTATGAGCCCACGGAGCTGAAAGGATATGAAAATGGCACTCATCTCTTTCTTGCAGCAAAACTAATTCTGACCAAATTAGAGTCAAAACATGCCGTTGAGGTAATATGAGCAGTCTTTATTTCAAGGCCTACAAAATGCATCTCTATAATAGTGCCCGTGTTATCTTACACATTTCTTGTTATTTGGTGCTGCTGAGAGGAACAGATGCAATCATCAAAAAGGTTAAGTGTCCTTCTTACTTCATGCCTCTTTAACATCTGATAGGACTCTGCATGTTTGCATTGCAGTGGTATTCTCGCAGGAGTTGCTAGGGAACATCTGATAGCAGCATTGATGGGAATTTAAACATTTTCAGAAAGATGTGAGTATGATATTGTTGCATACTTAGTTTAACTTTTCCTACAGCCAACATGTGAACTCATTCAAAACGTTTAAAAGAAAGAATGTATTTAAGGCATTATGGCTGAATAAGTAAGCATATGTTTAATTGGACACAGCTGAGGGGCCATTAGTGATGCATTAAACCAGAAATACTGCCAAAAATAACCACATTTAAATAAAGCCTTAAATGTATGTGGTTAATATACAGTATGTTCCTCTGGCTGAGATGCACATGGTTAGAGGCTTTCTGCTGTCTGGATACTGTCATATCTGTTGGCTCAGCCTCTGATGTCACTGAATGAGCAGTGCGGGCTTCGAGTGCGCACCTTCGGGGACGCAGCGGTGGCACAGGCAGTGAATTCGCTGCTCTTCCACAACTACCCAGAAACCCTTTGTTCCTGTCATATTTCCAGCATACCGGATTTGAATCTGTGGCCGAGCGTCCAATAAGAAACTCCACATCGGCGTTGCTGCATTTGAATGAACTTTTCAGAAGCCGAAAAAACAGGTAAGGCGGTGTTAAACTTGGGCAGCGGTGTCCTTGAGCGCCGGTGGTCGCGCTCTCTTTTCACTGGAGTCACACTCTGTACTAACACAGAACACTGATTTTTACTCTAGCAGTCGTCGGAAAGTCCAGCTGTCTGGACAGATATCTGTTTAAGTGGTCCGTTTGCGCGCAGCAGCGTTCAGCACCATGGAGAGCAGCGTGGTGCACGTCTACAAGGAGGACAGGTGTCCCTCGGGACAACCGGAGGAGTGCGTCCAAAACTTCACCTGGCAACCCGGCTTATCGGACGTCTTCAACTACACACCCAATGGCACCTGGGACGCCGAAGCCGAGCCCATGTCGCCCATCATCCCCATCATAGTCGCGGTGTACTCCGTGGTGTTCGTGGTGGGCTTGGCGGGCAATTGTTTGGTGATGTATGTCATCATTAGGTGAGTTTTTGTGTGTCACTGGGTGTGAAATAGCGCGCGCACCTGCATGCATGTGGCTCATAAAGCAGTAGGACATTGTGTGCGGGTTGATTTTTGAACGGTGTAAGTTAATAGCAGGGAAATTGTTGAATGCTCAGCTGCTGCCACGAATGTGTGAATGTGTTGGGATCACTTGCATCCAGGACTCTGCAGGGCCATGCATGTAAATAAGAAATAATAAGGTAGAAGGGGAAAGCATCAAAACAAAGGTTAAGCAAATCTGTTTACATGTACATTCCTTGTTTGTGCCCCTATATGGTGTTTCCTGTGCATGTCTCTGAATCCAGCATCCTGAGCTATTTCTTTCCTCACCAGTGTCTCATAGATTGTAACAATGTTTGCAATGATTGCAATGTCAATATTTCCTCTCAAGCTCATCTGTTCCATTTTATGATGGCAATGCTCTGTTTATTGTAAGTCCTGGATGTGAGATTAACCATGATAGATTACATTTTAAAACATTAAGAGTTCTTTTCCTCCCTTTTCGTGTATGTACCGTGTTTTGCCTGCTACAGTTAATCTGTTTAGAATCGGTTTATTCAGGAAAATGAGCTGAGCACCTTGGTAACTAATCCTTGTTTCTAAAAGTGATTTCATTAACCTTGTTCCTTTCTTAAAGGATTAAAACAACCAAAAAGTGACACGAATGACAATCAAATCAGTTCAACCGCTTCATGTTTCACACCCACAATAGATACACCAAAATGAAAACAGCCACCAACATCTACATCTTCAACCTGGCTGTGGCTGACGCTCTGGTCACCACCACCATGCCCTTCCAGAGCACCGACTACCTGCTCAGCTCATGGCCGTTTGGCGAGGTGGCGTGCAAAGTCTTCATCTCCATCGACTACTACAACATGTTCACCAGCATCTTCACCTTGACCATGATGAGCGTGGACCGCTACGTGGCCGTGTGCCACCCCATCAAGGCCCTGGATTTCCGCACGCCCGTCAAGGCCAAGATCATCAATGTGATCATCTGGGTGCTGTCATCTGCCGCCGGGATCCCTGCCATGATACTTGGCAGCACAAAGACAAATAACGGTACCTTGAGCGTGCATACATTCACGCTGTTATGCACTGGTGTGACCTCCACCTTTGCTTTTTTCACAGGTCACAAGTCTTTCTACTCATATTTGTCTGGTTTATTTCATTTCTAGGTCTACTTTAGAGATAAAAGATCTTCTGTCAGCTGCAGAGACTCTGACAGGCAATTTTAAACTTCAATCCCTGCTGCATGACATCCTTATCTCAAATTATCTCAATTGGCCGCAGGGAGCATCTTTCAAATTTCATAAAGACGATGTTCTGTAGGTTTAATGAGAGTCGGAATTGCAGCTACTTGACAAGATGACACTCTGACAGGCATAATGGGTCCTCCTAGGTTGGGAATATAGCTTGATAGATTTTGCGTGAGTCTAATAGATTGTTCGTGTTCACAATGAGCCTCCATTCAATAAAGCACAGTGCACTTCACCCACAACTATTGACTAGCTGATTAATCTGATTCTGCCCTTTACCTTTCCATATGTGACAACCTTCCGGAAATGATAGGTTTTAGCCATGCTACTACATCAATGTCCATCAATGTCCCAATTTCCCTTGGGATCAATAAAGTATCTATCTATCTATCTATCTATCTATCTATCTATCTATCTATCTATCTATCTATCTATCTATCTATCTATCTATCTATCTATCTGTCTATCTGTTTATCAGTCAGTTTAACACTTTAGTCCAGACTTAAATGTCTTGACAACAATTTTTTGTGCCACCATGAATGATTGAATTACAGACATCCATTGTTCCCAGAGGATGAATCCTACTGACTTTGCCAATCCTCTGACTTTTCTTTCTGACTTTCTAACATCACCATAAGGTTGACTTTTTTGGTTGGTTAGTTTGTTAAATGTCTTTTGGTACGATATGTATGTCCCCCACAGGGCACACAATGAGGAACTAAATTAATGTTAAAAATAAATAGATAAATAATTCGAAACATTATTAAAAAAAACTGAGTTTAAAACTCCACATTTTAAGTAAATAATTTTCAATTGTGTTTCCTGCTCAGACAAACTCAATGTCACAAACATGTTTCACACCTCTCCAAAACGATTAGGCACAGCCGGCACAGCATGGACACCTCCATTAATTCACCGGGATTTAATTGTTAACTGACCATGTGAGGTTCGTCCTGTTCACTGTCATCAGTCACATTTTCTATGTTGCTCCTCACCTTTAAACATGAAAATACATTTTACAATAGAGTTAAACAATAAATAATTAGCTTAATTTTGAGACCCCTCAAAATGTCATTTTGCCATCTTTGGGGGGCCAAGTTGTTAATTGAGGGGTCTGAGATTCCCTGAGACCCACCATGTTTTGCACACTGCTAACACGCCTGCACAGCTGTAGACTCTTACAGTAGTCTAGTTATTTACCCTTGACTTAAATATGACTGTGTCTCTGTATCTGTTCTGCTACCTCCATTCAACAGGGACTACAGAGTGTGCCCTACAGTTCCCCGAACCCTACACCTACTGGGACACTCTGATGAAGATCTGTGTCTTTATCTTTGGCTTTGTGGCACCCGTCATCATCATCACTGTCTGCTACACTCTGATGGTCATGCGGTTGAAGAGCGTGCGCCTGCTGTCGGGCTCACGCGAGAAGGACCGCAACCTCCGCCGGATCACTCGTCTGGTGCTGGTGGTGGTCGCCGTCTTTGTGGTGTGCTGGACGCCCATCCACATATTCATCTTGGTCAAGGCGCTGTCAGCCAACGTGCCCGAGACCACTGCCGTCATGGCCGCCTACTTCTTCTGCGTAGCACTGGGCTACACCAACAGCAGCCTCAACCCAATCCTCTATGCCTTCCTGGATGAAAACTTCAAGAGGTGCTTCAGGGACTTTTGCTGCCCAGGTGCCAAAGGGAACGGAGACTGTCAGGGGGTGAGCCGGGTGAGGAGCACCCTACGGGACCACTCATGTCCCACAGAAGGCCGGGGAAATATGAGGCAGGCCAGGCCCGTATGACTAGCCATGGACATGTCCTCTATGCCCTATCAGGGCTGGGAGGACTCCAATGACCTGGGATTGACTCAAATTACTACTGCCATCTAAGGGAGAAGATAAAGAGAGGTTAGTTATTATTTATTTATCCAGCATGTTGATCAGAAAATCCAAAAGCATCTTTGGATTGGATTGGAAATATTCACTAGCCCACCAAATGTGTATCAATCCACCGCTGTAAATAGTCCCCAACAAATACGCAATTCGCTCTCGTTAGAATAATATTTGCAACAATCTGCAGTGCCCAGCTGTTTGGAAATTATTTCAAGTGAAATAAAAATGAAATTATATATGTGTGACCTGTTTTTAAAGAGTTCTGTCTTTTGTGAGAAGAAATGGCATTAGGGCTGAGTGCTACAGACAGAGCAGAGAGGAAGAAGACTAACGCGTAGTTTTTTGGTCTTTTCGTGGGATTTGTTGCCATTTAGAAAAAATATATAGAATAGCACCAGATACTTTAAAATAAGTTTTTTTAAGCCTAAGAGACAGTGATTGTGTAAGTGCAAAGATGCCCCTGGGATCACAGCCCGGCTAGATACTAAATCACTGTATTTACATTTACATTTACATTTAGGCATTTAGCAGACGCTTTTATCCAAAGCGACTTCCAAATAAGAGCTTTACATAAAGTGCATAGAACCATGGACAAAAACAACAAGATGTCGTATCAAATAATATGAGTGCTGGTGATGAATCACGAGTGCTATAGATAAATACATCGCTGCCAGTGGCAAAATCGAAAAGAGCATTAAATCTAGAAACAGATTATGTCCGTTCATTATCAATCACAGTACAGTACTGTACTGTATTTTGTACAGTACAGTACAAAATACTGTATAGTATTTTGAATGTATAACATCCCCTCTGAAGAAACTGTAAGTCTGTTGGATTAAAAAACTGAAATGTAACTCAAAATGTGTACTTTTTCCATATTCTTTTTTCACATTGTTGATATCAACAATGCAATGATGATGAAAGATGTCCATCCCAGACAAATCAAAAGTATTTTAATATGTAGCTTAATGACACTTTGTTTACCTGACCTGTAAATTGTCCGATATGCTTTCATATAGAAGTGATTGATATGGGTCTCACATACATCAAGATCAACTGGTATTTTGTGCACAGAATGAAAACAGCTGTCACTGATTATTTGGGGGGATTATTTGTGTTTTATGTGAATTGTAGTTTGGTGCTTTGGTGTATTTTAAATTTGTGAATTGTCACTGGCAGTAAACCCGTATAGATTAGGCTGTTTAATTACCTCTCAGGGATCATTCTCTGTAATTCACCCCAAGAAGACACTGAATGAAAGTATTTTCTCCTTGACAAGATGATTGACTTTGACTTTCAGTGGCAAAACATCAGTGGCTTCTGTACTTTAATGCTGAACTTTGTGCTCTGAGAAACAAGTATTTCATCTGACACTCCTCCACACCTTTAAGCAATTTCAGCTGTAATGCTTCGTCTCATGGAGAAGATGTTGGTTATTGTACAAAGTGCTGTCAACCCGGCATTTTTCACCATGTATGAAATACTAGTACATGTGAAAACTGGGCAGAGGGCTCCAAGGCAACAGCTGACATGACAATAACATACTGTATCTACACAACAGGGCTTTTGGTGGTTAGTGCAAGTTAATGTTTATACTGTAAATCTCTGCTTAACATGTTATCTTTTCAGCTTGATTACCATTACATTTTTGAGTTTATTCTCATGAGAATTAGATTTCCCTCAGCAAAAAGGGGGAAAAAATGAATGTGACCGATTTACTCTCTTGGTTTCCTGAATTACTGTATCTTTTATAGGAGTCACCAGATCAATCAGAATTACTAAAAATCAAAGGCTAGTGAGGGTTTTTCTTGATGTAGAGCTAACTATTAATATATTTATCTGTCTGAATCTGATAATGATATGGTAGTTATAGCAGAAAATGTGTTTTTGTGCCTTGTTGTGTGCCTTATCTTTGTCCTCTGAAATTAGCTATTTTGCTTGCTCTGAAAGATCAGCAATTAGTCACATCAATTTTACTTTACTTTATTTTCTCTTTAAGGGTATAAAAGTATATCCTGGTATAATCTTATTTCTTAAAGTCATTGTAGCATTATCTCTAAGGCAATGAATGTCCTACTGTAAGCTTGGTTACAGTATGTGTTTCTTATATTCCTCTAATACTGTCACTTGTTCGATGGACACTATTGTATTCATCAACAAGCGACCATATATGTATAATGTGCTGCTGCATTGTAAATTCATTGTATCTGTTGGATATATTCTGTATCTTTAAGCTTTGAATGTCAAAACATGCTTCAGACCGTGCAACTAAATCACAATAAAGTTGTAAAACCTGAGATTGTTTTGTTGTAAAAAGTACCCTAGATAAGAAGGGTTTCATTGCTGTCCTTGGTGATATCCAGGTGGGTTCAGAGAAGAATAAAATGGAAAAGCGATGAGATCATAACACTCCTCCCCAGTGATTTATTTTCTTCAATCCTGTTTTAATTCTATTCAACTCAGACACAAAGTTAGTGTTTCCATGGTGAGCACATTGACTGAAAAGCAGAGCTTCATGGCTTGTTGTATTAATTATGAGGCGTTTTGTGTTGGTGGCCTTGCAGAGGAATTTGCCATGACTGCGTTAGGAGCTTAAAGATATGGTTCTATTTCGGCTGCCGTGCCTCTCTAGTTTTTGATTTGCACATTTTGGAGGTGGGGGCATTGGTTGCCAGTAAAGGGCCAGTGCCACCTTTGTTGAGAAGTTCTGCATGCAGCTTTATATCTAAAAACATTACTGTTAAACACACTGAAACACAGAAGTAGTTCTGATGGTGTGACAGCCGAATAAACACACACACAATATACAGTAATAGAGTGGATAGCCAAAGTGGCCTTGACATTAGTGATTTGTATAGATAGATAGATTGATAAACAGATACCTACATATTTAATATTACAAAGGAAAGATGTTTTTCCTACACTTGGCATGAGTCAAAGGCTTGAGGAAGATGCAGCAGTCTTTACAGCAGCTGACAGGCCTAATGATGCACAGGGATTCTCACAGATTTGAGAGGCAAATTAAATCAATCAGTCCTTCTCTGTCTCTGTCCCTCAAGGTTAGTGGGCATTAGCAAGCCATTACATGTGGCCAGGTTCAGTAAGGCTCTTGTGTCTAATAAGGCTCTAATAGGCCTCATTGTTCGAAGAAAAACTGTCATTCGTTACTTGCTGCATAAAGCACATACAGGTAATAGTGGTGGTTTTTGATCTATCAGTGGCTATCATCTAATGTCATAATAAAATATCAGTCACAGGAGCCATGAGGGATCTTACTTAATATGTTTAAAGTAGCCTATTTTTTTTTTTTTTTTTTTTAATAATACATCTGTAGCCTACTTTACCGTAAAGCTGTGGTGGGGAAAATCTGTGCAACCAATGCAAAACCTTCCGCCTCTCTCTCTCTGCAACCTCGTATCATTACCACGACATCGAACATAATGAGCCTGAGGCTCCGTGTGGGTACGTGTTGTTTTGTACTATACGCTGCTGCAGGCAAAGGAGGTATTGGGCATTTTTCACAAGTTGCAGGATTTTCCACCATTGAATCAGGCTTACACTGTCTGAAGGGACGTGCATGTACATCTGCTCTTGTAGCTTAGCCGGTGCAAACTTGTGATTGACTAAAGTCTCCCGTCACGGGCTAGATTTCCTGAAGCCTGAAAACAGAGTCAAGAGAAGAGCTGAAGTAGAGGTTCTCAGACCACTTGAACTGCAATATGATATTCTTGCTCAATGACGCCAAAGAAACACTTCCTACTCCACCTTTAAGTACATTTGAAGTACATTATTGTATTGGTACTTATACTTAAGTAAAGCACCTGAAAACACCTTCCACCGGTGATACCTGATGTGTAAAGCATTAGCAACGGATTTATTCATCTTTGATGAAGCCAATAGTCGCAACTGTATTAAGGGTGCATTATTATAAAGTGGTACCAATTAATATGTACATATGGAAAGTTATATTGCATCAGATGCATCAGTTTAAATATGTTGTAATGATAACAATACATTTATTTATCATGTAAATAAATATAAATTGTATTGTCAGTGATATAAGTCAGATTTACGGGTCAACCATAGACCTTTGCATAGGCCGCCCCTGGGCCTGGGGGTGCGGGCATCTGTACCCTTTGACCCCCCCTGAGGGCGGGGTGGAGGTGTGGAGGTGGAACAGATTGAAGATTAATGCAGTGCCTACGGGGACAATAGGATTTCACTAAAAGCTGCAATCAGTTTGCTCGCCACGTGGGGGCAGACGCGCGTTACAGCCATCATTGGTCACGACCGTTTACGCCAGCCAATGGGCACCTTTTGCGTCTAAACCGTTGCTTCCGGGTGTCTTCAATGCAGAAATCCCTTTGCAATTGAGTCTTTTTGTATTTTATAAGGAAAGCTGAAGGCTACGTGGCCATAAAACGTTTCGAAAATGAACAGAATTTTCGGACGCGGAAAGCCGAAAGCGCCTCCTCCGAATCTGTCGGATTGCATCGGCAATGTGAGTAGCGTGTTGTTGTTTATTTCTGTGTTATGCGACCTAACGGTACCGTCACTAAGCTAGCACGGTCTCCAAAGCAAACCGTGCTAGCAAGCTAACAAGCTACAGTTATTAAGCACTTAACCAATAATAGCAACACCAACGCCGCCTCTCCTTTTCCTTTCCTCCTGACTAAAGACTGCGACAATGGGATGTATTTGTTAACCACAACCGTCAATGATAGGCGTTTACTCCTCCAGCCCTTCTGTTTTTATTCTAACACACAAACAGTATTCACACGGACAGGGCGTTATAGCACTGTGTTTGGTCTGCCAGGAAGCATATAATCGATTTGCTCCTCTCTCAGGTGGATGCGAGGTCAGAGTCCATAGAAAAGAAGATTGGCAGATTAGATGCAGAACTTGTAAAGTACAAGGATCAGATGAAAAAGATGAGAGATGGGCCCTCGAAGGTAACACACAACACAGTCAACCTTAGGAATTATGAAGGATACAAGGTTGTTTTGCAAATATAACATTTATTTATTTTATTTTTTTTAAATGCAGAACATGGTGAAACAGAAGGCGATGAGGGTCCTGAAGCAGAAAAGGATGTGAGTCCCACGCTGTACAATTTGAACACAGAATCAGACACAAATGCCAGATATGTTAATGGTGTGGTTATTTAGAAACAGTGTCACCATTACAGCGATTGTCGAGAGCACTGACAAGTATAAGTATAGTATAAAGTAGTAGTAGTAGTCAAGTATAAAATGTCAAACTTGAATCTAAATAGTGTCCATGTCTTGGTCACAATTCTTGAACAATTAAATTTAGGGTATCCTTATGAAAAAGATCTTGCATATGTTATGAATATTAGTTAATCTATTGTCATCAGATTTTTTTAAACACTCAAATATCAACCTATATCAGTCTCAAAAACCCTTTATTGTTGGGCTGAGAACTGAATTAAAAAAAACCGATTATATGCTCAATACAAATGTTTTAAAACCAGCTGTATTTTGTTTTTCTTACACAGGTATGAAGGTCAAAGAGAGCAGCTGGCTCAGCAGTCTTTTAACATGGAGCAGGCAAACTACACAATCCAGACTTTAAAGGACACCAAAACAACCGTAAGAGCCACGCGACTCGATGAGAACAAGAGTTAGGTTGTCAAGCTTTCAGTCATATTTTGAAACACGTTTTTCTGCGTTCATGTTGTGCTGTCTTATATATCTAAGAAGGGATTTTGTTGTGATTGACTGTTTTGTTTTTGTTTTGTCATTTAATTAACAAGCAAACAAAATATCAAATAGCACTGGCAAATAGTTTTGCCTTTGCTGGTGGAGTTCTTTTTACCCGTGACTAAATATATCTTCTACGATGTATTTTCTCTTCACAGGTGGAGGCCATGAAGATCGGTGCGAAGGAAATGAAAAGAGCTTACAAGGATGTCAAGCTTGATCAGATTGACGTATGTTTGTTAAGATATACCATTCCACTGTTCTGAATTACTTTAAATATGTCCAGACGTGCACAGCGGCGAGTGGGGATTCTGACCAGATAAAATTCTGTAATTGAAATGTCTAAAACAGTTGCTGCTTGCTAAAATTTAGGGCAGCACAGTCTCAACTTCTCTAGTTCAATAAAATGCTGTCTGATTTCAACAACCAGCTGTAAAATAATTAGAAGACTGAAGTCTTTATTAAAACACATACAGCACGTTCTTCCATATTAAAAGGTGGCCTCATGAGCACATTTACCAGGTCCTTGATCATTAATAGTGTCCTCCACTGTTAAATAATTATTTGTTCCTAATGCTGTATACCAGATGAT
>JAVQJD010091385.1:0-78695 GCA_036023655.1 Nannoperca australis
AGTGCTGCTCATGGTGGGAACGTTGGGTCTTTGTGTGTGTGGAAGTTGGTCTCGACCGGCTCCATGTGATTGAGTGCCCTGAGATAACTTTGTTATGATATGGCGCTATATAAATAAATTGAACATATACTCAATCACACACACACACACCAGGACAATAAAACTAATCATTGTGATGTAAATGCGTAACTTGAGTTAACGCTTTGCTGCATAACTGCTGGCAGTGTGCGGCCCGTACATTCACCAACTTCTGGTAGTTAACTTTGAGACGTCATGAGGGGATATTATACTAAACTGATCTCGTCTGAAGTCTTGTCTTGTTTTTCATCATTAGATGTTTTCCTTAATGTAATGATGTTGATAATGTTGATGATGTTGTCTTTATTCCTCTGTGTAGTAACAGACTCTAGTGCAACTAATTAACGTGATGGTTAATGGCATCATTAATTATTTAAAGACTGCTCTGTTGATGGAATAGTTTGTTAACAGCTCAACATTGTTCACAAAACTTTAAACAAAATGTTTGAGTTTAATGGAGGTGTTAGAATATGTTTCATTTTTGTATTTAGAATTTTTTTCATATGATAACCAAAGGCATTAAAAACATTAAAGCGAGGTAAAGTAAGTACTCAGCAGTAGGTATGACAGACCATACTGAGTTCTGTAAAGTTTCACAAATAATGAATATGGGTAAATTAATCTTGAAACATGATTTAGTTTCATCCTATCTTTCACTTTAAGTCCTTATATGTTGTATTGTTTTGCACCATGTCTGCCGAAAATATCACGATGCAACCAGCACCGGACATAACTTTAGCCCTTTAAATCACTCTACTTTCTCTTTAATTCTGTTTTAATTTTTGTGCTCATATTTAATACATTTTTCTTGGCTCTTCACTCTGTGGGCACAGGGAGATTGTAAAGGTCATGGGAGGGCCTGATATTTGCACAGTGCTGTTTCATCATTACATGCCTGAAATATGCAAAATATGTAAAATGAAAAAAATGCATGACTATTTTTGTGACTAAGCTGACTGTACCAGACCAAAATATAGACCACTAAAATACGAAACATAACATCTGTATATCTGTAAATTAAACCTTTGGCATCACTATACAACATACTGTAGTACTTAATGCAACCTTGCACTTCTGGTTAGAGGCTAATTACATTTCATTGGCTTTGTACCTGTACTTTGCACAATGACAATAAAGCTGAATCTACTCTAATGCATGTCAAAGACTAACCCTTATCTACAACTTCTCCACAATATTAACCAGAACCTCTTAAATGTTTTTGTTGTTGTTGAAATCTACCCTAATTTATATTTGGTTTGGTTTCATTTCTCTAATCTTTGATGCCCTGAACAATACAACTACACTAAAAGAATTTTTAAATATGTCTATCAATAAAAAATATGCCCCCAGGGCATGGCAAGTTGTTGTTGGGCAGACAAACACGGCTGAGCACATGATAATGTTGCTGTATTCACCGTGAGAGGGCAGCAGGGTTCAGTCTGTCACAGCAGGGGAACCTTTGCTCAGTGACGACGAACATTTTATTGTGGCGGACCAACATGGCCGCGCTGAGGAGGATAACAACCTGCCTTAGTCTCCTCAGGTAGGATGTGGTTCACAGTTAAGATAATGTTATACTTGCAGCGTTTGTAGTTTAATTCATACACTTTATACTAAAGTAACAGTCTCGTAAGGCGAAGAATGGTTTGCTTCACCACAGTGCTATCAAGAACAACCGGAAGTTGTTTGTTTGTTTTTTCTTGCCTAAAAATTCCCTTTGTACTACATAATACATGAGTTACACGGTAAAAGACATGTTTTAAAGTAAAACTGGTTATTTGCTTTGTTCAGGAGTTCTGCTCGGGTCCTGCTCAGCAGCAGAAAACCTGCAGTCTATAAACCGTGGAAATGGACGACTTTTCTGTACACAGGTGTAGCGTCTATAACCGTCGGCGGTGGCCTGTGTGCTATACCTTTCAAACAGGCGAGTACCATAGACGCATATAAGATGACAGCAGTCATCTACAGTAAATAACTTACAGTGTACACTTAACTTGCGTGGTTGTTCTTACTCTGTTTCTTGTTTCCACTTGGTATCTCTGGCGCAGGTTGAAATCCTCTCTCACGACTCTCTGATAAGACGAGCTGCCTCTCTGGTGACCGACAGTTCAAGCACCTTTCTCTCTCAGACCACCTTGGCTCTCATAGATGCCATCACAGGATACTCAAAAGTAAGTTGTAACGTGGGGTTAACATGTAGAATTGTCTGATTCAGTTTCAGGAAGATTGATTGCAAGTATAGTATGTTTAGTGTAAAAGCGAATAGCATTTATTTGAGGTAGTCAAAGCATCATAATACATTTCTTTCCAGAAAAACTGTCCTGGCTAGTGGTAGGGATACACTAAAGACCCCCACAGATCTATTTTTTTATTCTATCTACTATAATAGTTTTAAAAGTCTTCACACTCCTAAATAATCCCCCTCTGTGCCACTCTTACTCTTACAAAGTTGGTCTTTGACTTTTAAATGTAAACTGTGTGGTGGAAATCTGGAAATTAAGTCTTTGGAGTATTTATTAAGCTTTCTGTACAGAGAGGACCAACTGTCGTTCACACAAAGGGTGTCTGACAAGCAGAGGGTCCTAAGGCCTCTGGTCGCCTTGTATTTAAGCAGAGATAGCAAAGTAATTAACATTTCCTCCTCCATATGGTGTAGGCACATCCGAATAAATCAGCAGGTATATGATACTTCCCAAAGCTTACAACGTGTTACAGGAAACACAGATCTAAAGAAAGGGAATCTCATATCGTGTAGATCTGATCATCATTTGGAAGGGCAGTTTAAAGTCATACATCAAGGTTTTCCTCCACAACTGTGTATGTCCTCCCTCTGTTTTCTAACAGGCCGTGCACACACTCATTGCTCTCCAAAAACGATATTTGGAGTCAATGGGAAAACTGACTCAAGCGGAAGAGGATACAATCTGGCAGGTGATCATCAGCCAGCGTGCAGAGGTTAGTTGATGTTGTCAAAACAAACCTGAGCATAGCATCCAGTGTTTCTGTTTATAGACTGCTGCATCATAAATATTAAAGCAGACTTGCAAACTCTAACAAAATAAAACAGACCGTTGTAGAGCCGTTTGAGTCTGACTTGGGGTTTTGTAATTCTCTCTGTCCTGACAGGTTAGTGACAGAAAAGATGAATGCAAACGTTTTGAGTCAACCTGGGTCAACGCAGTCAAGCTGTGTGAAACGGCAGCGGAGGCAGCATACATCTCGGGTGTGTAAAAGAAACTGAGTGTGGTTATGTGGCTGTTTGATTGTATTGTCGGGGTGTCATGGCTGAAATGTTGAGATGTGTTTTCTCAGGGCTCTTGTGATGATGAATACAGGTGTTTTGCAGTGAATCATCTTCTCAAAGCTTTGCACGTTGTTGTCTGTGCCTGTTCCTATTCAGGAAAGTGTCAGTGTTACACTCTTGACAGTGTATGGATCATTTACAGTCACTCAGTGGGGCTTTGTGTAAAACTAAATGGAGACGATGGACAGGAGTGCCTTCTTAATGACCACACCTAATGTCTGATCTTGAGGTGGTGTCATGTCTCCCTTTGAACGTTTTTTTTTTCCTCAACAATTTGACAGTGTGTGTGTTTGCATCTGTGTTTGTCCAGGAGCTGACCACGCGTCCATCACAGTGAGGACGAACATCCAGGTGGCCCAGTCGCAGGTGGGGGAGGCACAGAAACTTTCCGTGGATGCAGATAAGAAGTTGGCCGAAACCAAAGTAATGGAGGTTGAAAGGGTGGCACAGTATACTTCCTCATTACAGAATAATACTGATGAGGAAGAGGTGCCTGAGGCTTATCTAAGAGAAGACTGAGACAAATACCCAGAGGTATCCAAAAACAGAAGAAAGCACAAAAAAGTTTTATTTGATGTCAAACAAAAAAAATGTCTCTTTGTCATCCCTGCAATGTTTTCTTTCTTTCTGAGTCAGTAACATGTTTGGCTCTGTGATTTGTCCTGTCTGGTTTGTAGAACATGAAGGGCAATGCTGAAAAAGTGAAACACACAAAATGAGGACAACATCTCAGTGTTTGGTAATATAAGATTGTTTTTTGAATAATGATTATCACCTGCATCTGCAGGGTAAAGGATTCTGTTTTCTCTCCTCTGTCTATTGTATTATGTCTTGACCAGCATCAGATTTTTGTGTTATGTTTTGTCAAAAATCGTTGTTATAAAGACAAGACACAAGCGTTTATTTGTGGTCTTTACTTATTGTAATAGCATCAGAAAATGGAACCTTTTTTTGTGTTTACTAGATCAATATTTTGTTTACTGAAGTGACAAGTAGGTTAGATTCAGTATTGTGTTGCTCGGGCTTGTTTTTGTAACATCGTGTTCATGAAAAGACAAAACAAAATGCTAAAAATGGAGTGAAAACAATGTGTCCACTTCACGTTGTTGCCAAAGGAGGAGAGTTGTTTGATTCCAACACTGGCCAGATTTGTTCTGACTTAATTGTTGGTGTGAATGGATGTTATACATGAGAGGTGCCAACTATGTGAACACTAGAATGTCCCCTGCGGTCAGCTTGGAAGATATTGTATTTGCTGAAGTGACCAGAAGCCACTTCGTAAACACCGTACAGCCCAGAGACACCACACAGTTGGCTAACACTGACTTTGTGAAATTCAATCTGTGGTACCACATTTTGTACATGTTACATAAATCTTTGAATTCGCCGTGCACATGAATTCCAATCTGCAAATGAATTAATTTCTCACTGATTCCCACTCGCGTACCTCGTGAGAAAATCTTCAAGGTAGTGTTGCTTTGATTATTTGTATCTCTCTCTTTTTCACTCAACAACTCTACCTTCACTGCAAATTACCCATGTCCTGACTCTCCTGTAGAGCTTTTAGGCCGTCTCTCAACTCCATCCTGTCATCACTTCATCTACAGCGGCACCTCTTTCCACACTGTCACAGAACAGAAAACAAACCGGTCTGCGTCTGATCAACGTACAAAAAAACAAAACAACTGATTTGAGCTGTGATATTTTTATGAGACCTAAAATTGGAAAAGTAGAATCATTTCCTGATTGGATAGTTTTGATTCCAACACAAAATGATACAGATTTCTCTAACTAGACTTGGGTTATTGTGTGGGCAGGTGGACTTCATTTGCACATATGTAGGATTTCACAACTCGTTTTCACTTTTACCAATGTCCCAGAGCAACACATGATTTAGACAGGACCGGAGACGTATCCTACATACTTGGCTTGTTTTGTAAGCTTAAAGTATAGGTTCATCATTTTTGTCTGTCTTGAAACATTAGTCACGTGCCCATATGTACACTGAAATGGGTTTTTCTTGCACCTGTTCTTCCTATTCATACTGACCTTTAAGAGATTGCTTAATATGTTTCTGATGTAAGTGATGCCCCCCCATCACCACAGTCCTCATTCTGTGCCAAAACATATTTGAAAGTATCTTTATGTCTAACTCAGAATTTTGTAATATATTTTTAGACAGTTGAGGAGGACTGTGTATTTTGTCTCCCATCAGTTACACTGGACGCACGGTAAGAAGTTTAAAGACGGGCCTGAAAAATTGTGAACCCATCCTTTAATTCCAGCAGATGGCGATCTAAATCCATTCCAACACATTTTAATGTTTTATTGATACACTTGATGCACCGTGTTTGTGGTTTCATTTCTAGTCAGTTCAAATGTATTTACTGAAGTCACTATTTCTACAATAGAAGTGACCTACACTATTTTATTGGGGGTTTATGATTGTGATTAAATGAGAAGCTTTGTTAGAGAAGCTTTAATGTAAATATACTGCATACCCAAGTGCATATGCCTACATTTGGCTGTACAAAGTACAGTATGACACAACACACATTTCTGTCACCATGTCTTCACACTAAATCTAATTCAAGTTAAACCCCTCACACCTAATGTGCAAGTCTGTTACCACATCTGCTCATTGTAGAAGCCTTACCCTTCAGTAATGTGAGTATGCTCTGTAACAGGTATGCTGACTTTATTGTCTTCGCGCATGCCTTCCAAAGGTCAGTGTGTACTGCAGAGGGTCATTTCAGAGGGAGCTCATTATGGGGAACACCTATGTGGAGCAGCGAACACAAGTGTGTAGCATCAGCAGTGAGGTGACCTCTTCCTGCTCTAGATGATCAAGCCTTGGCAGGGGATGGGACCATGAGAGTAGCTGTGGGGGGGAGGAGAAGGGGTTTGAGGTGTGCAAGGACTGGCCCACCAATGTGACTGGTGAGGAATGTTGTGTTTAACAAAGGCTGTTTTCACTGTAAAACCAAATGTCCCAGACAGTCTGTGTGGATGTGCACCCACTGGTCACAGGGGAGGTGGTGCCGGGGCAGCCTTGCCTGCCTGGAAGAAAATCTAATAGTGTTTGAGTATTTTTGCAGCATGAAACCTCCAATGAGGTAGCCACAATTACAGAGGTCATGGGCCATAAATGCTCATAAACTATTTAGTGCTACTGACGAGATTTTGAGAATTTAAATGCTTAATTTTACAGCACACGGTTTTTGCCACTAGTGTGTGTGTGTGTGTGTGGGGGGAAGCCTCACTGGAACAATTTCACCCAAATTGGTGATATTGTTAACACATTACATGATTTGTGGAAGAAAATAAGATGTGATTTTTCATCTCATAAGTACACAAGCCTCCTCACTGCACTGACTTTACTGTTCCCAATACAAAGTTGCCCAGGAGGGGAGATTGATTGGTGAAAAGGGCAGCACTTTCACCTGGGGATTTATAGCTCTTTGAGGATATAAATAAACCACCAGAGGGTATAAAGGCAGGGGGTATGGTGTGGTGACACATCATGGGTCATGCTTTAATCACAGTGAAGCTGGGCTGTAGCGCCAGGAGAGGGAGCGGGTAAGATTTTGCAGGATATGCAGGCTCCCTGGAGAGTTCACCTCCCCTGACGAGGACACTAATACATGCTATGAAGACGTCACCGCGCGAGTGAAATGGGAAGCTCATCATGTGGGAATCACATTATAACGAGCATTTTCGCTTATCTTCAGTGAATAAATATGTCTGCCTAAAACTGCTGAGGGAGCATGTTTATCAGTTCAAGCTACAGTGCACGATAACACCGTGCTGCACACAATGCCAGATTCCTGAATGCGTAAACGCCGTAATTATCCCAAAGAAAAGAACAATGCAAGAGAGAGCATTTCATTACCACTTTGTTTTAGGACAAAGTAGCCAGTGTGTCTGTGTGAAAGCTGGGGAGAACACACTTGTTCCGCTTTTACAGAAACAGATTCAGTGAAGCGCTTTAGTTGCATGTGACTGCTTTGTCCTTCAGTAGCTGGTCTCCTGGGTTTTATATTAACTTTCATGTTCACTTCCTCGTTTCCCCCCCCACAGTTCCAGAATACTTTTGTAACATCTGTTAAACAATATGTGCCTCGACAATCAATGATTATCATCATCATGGTGGTTGTCTGTTCATTTTAACATTTCGTTGTACCCTTTCTGGAGAATCAGAACTAGTTAGTGGTACAAACCTGTTAGTATTTTTCATTTGTGACTGTTTATTTTTCTTTGACCCTACATTTATTCAAACAATAAATGTGTTAAATACAATGTGGTAAAGGTCTAAAAGAGTCTTAGGCTCAAACAGTGAACCTGTACAGAATGCAGTTATGGTCTTTGTGGTAGCAAAGAAAGCTTAGGCTCTGTGGACCTGTGATTGATTGACTCTGCTATAGGAGTCTGAGAGCCCTTACAAATGTGTAATGTGAAAACAACACTTATATCAGCTTACAATTTGAGACCTCCATCTATAAATAGGCCGGGCCGGGTGGTTAGAGAGACTACTGTGTAACCAGTTGCAGTTCTGATCTCCACAACACCCCTGGAACCTGCCAAAAACAGATAAAGGTTCGGCGTCTCCTTGAGCAAGACAATGAACCTTTATCTGTTCACTGCTGTGAAGAATATAATCGTGCCTAAAAAGTAAACGGCTATTGGTACAATTAACTATTTCATTGCAGTTTAGTGTGCATGTAATGCCAGATTTGAGCGCTGTGTCCTTGGAACAAGGGGATTCTCTACTGATCCAAACTAAACTTCAGTTTTCTTTCATTCTTTTTAAGAGTGAGAATATGAATAAAGATACATATTTTATAATCCCCGTGAAACAGTTATCCACTTATATACTCCGTTCTATCCAGGGTTGACTAACACTCTAACCCACTGACCCTCCCAACCCTGTTTCGTCCACTTTCCCTAAATTGTGTAAGCAAGTATTAGACATAGAGTAATTATTTTGTGGTCACTTGACTAAGCACATTTTTTTAAAGGCATATCCATAATCTTCAATATAAACTGAAATGATTAATGTTATAAAACTAGATTTTAACTTAGGGCCCCTCTACAACGAAGGGCCCCAAAATTATGTAACAAAGCCGGTGTCAACTTAAGGCCTGTGCTTCAGTGTCGCAAACAGTATTACTAAACAAATGTTCGCTTAATCAAATTACCTCAAACAAATTGCAAGGTTTTGGGGCCTCAGGGCAGCTGCTCACTTTGCCCAGCTGGTTATCCAGACTTGGTCCTATATTCAACAGCAAAGGTCCTCTCTAAGGTTTGTAAGACATCTCATGAATGAGTCACGCTAGCTCATAGTACATTTATGTGTACTTTAGTAAACAGCTAATATTAGCCTCACTTCGACTAGCTACAAAGTAAATGCCACTTATTTACTTTTATTTGTGATACTTTAAGTATATTTTGCTAGATAATATTTTCAATGCAGTACTTTTAGTTGTAATGGACTATTTTTGGAGTAGGGTGTTGCTACTTTTACTTAAACTAAGGATCTGAATGATTCCGCCAGTAGCAAAGTAACATTAACCACAATGAAAAAATACCCTGTTACAAGGGAAGCAATTCACAATTAAGCTGAAATACACAAGTATTAGCAGCAAATTGTCCTTAAAGTGTGAAAAGCAAAAAGGACTTATGATGTATTATTTATTCATTATTGGAATCTTGTTCCTGATTCAGCATCTGGATGTTAAGATAATGTTACCAACCATTTAAACTGTTGGTTAGTTTCATATAAAAGTGCATATTGTACAAACTGATCACGCAGTGTGTTTGACATAAAATCTTAACTAATCGTAATTAACGCTGTCAGAAGAAGCAAACATTGAAATACTCAAGTAAACTACACTGAATCAAAGGGAATTTCATGGGTTTTTTTACACTGACCACAGAAGAACACTTTACGTGTATGCAGTAATACTGTTCCAGCTAACACCACAAAGTTACCGACACCGATTATGTGACCAAATTACTGTCGTACTCTACTTCTACAAGTGTCCAGTGTTAAATTGATATAAAATCAAATGGGGGTGATTGGGACCGTGTGCGTGCGTGCGTATGCTACGTGTGTTTCTGTTTGTTGTCCTGCAGTAGTGGTACAGCCCACGCGGGCCGGTCGCTATGGAGAGCAGCTCCCCAGGAGCGCGAGCTAGTCAGAGAAAGCAGGGACGAGCGAGGAGGACGGAGCCGCGAGTGCCAGAGCGCACAGACAGACGGGAATCATGGAGAAAAGATCACCGTTCGGGGGGACTTTGCCATCTAACGGACTGCGATTTTTAACATCACTTCTCACCTTATACGGACTTACCTGTGAGTTAACGGTTTCTTTGACGTTTCGCCAGTGCTAATTTTAAAAGCTACTGAAAGAAGTTGCAGTGGCGCTGCTCGGAGTCTCCGCCGTTAGTCAACGATACAAAACCCAGCAACCGGCTAGTCGTCGCTGTCTTGAAGCCAGCTAGCTTTCTTTAAGCTAACGGTTCTCGTCTGTGGGCAGTTATCCTAACATTACGTCGGCTGGAAAGTAGTTAGCTGCTGGCGTCAGTTCACCATTAGCTAAACCTCGTTTTTTCTTTCCCATTTGAATACAACTTCGTTAGCGTTAGTAACAATAGTTTATGTTCACATGTACCACATAGAGCAACTGCTAATTACACACACGCTACCTCATTTACATGTTCAGCCCAAGTGACTCCACTCAGACGGGAGATAACTTTAGGCGCAGCACTGATTTGGAGGTAATTATGCGCACATTTTCTAGCTAATGTTGCTTCCAGTATATCAAGTCAGTGCTAAGCTTACATTGTTCGTGGAGTGTGGGGGAAATACCGGCTGCTTTACCTCCCACTCAGATGGCTTGAAACTCATTGAGGACCAGCAGTGGTGTTCAAAAATAGAAACGCAATTGAGTATTCTGGGTGTCACTCGTGGCGAGAGCAAAGAGGAGCTCCTTTGTGAAAAGTTTGCCAAGTGGTTGGACACAGATGGGGGATAAACGTTATGTGATACAGGAGAGGAGAGGCAGCGCAGCCCTCTCCGCTTTGGGCGTCAGGGGTGGCAGGGGAAATGAAGACATATTTCAAGGGAGGCACTGCAGTCGCACAGTCTCTGGAAGTATTGACCTGCAGTCCGGCTGCATGCCAAACAGAGCACCTTCCAGTCACTTTACTGTCCCGAGTTAGTACAGCTGGAGAGCTTTTACTGTATCCCAGTCCTGAGCTGGGATTTACAATACATGACTGCCCCGCTAAGACAAAAGAAGAGACAAACACTGATGGATACTAAAGTAAATACTGCCCTGGAATGCACCATTTGTTTTTTCATGAATGCAAGGGCAATAAAAGCTTTTCAGATATGCCATGGTAGCACTTTCTAAACAGGACCCTAAAACCTTTCCTGCGCAGCTTTCTAATAAGTGACATGCTAATTTTTTTAAAGCTGACATTGGCCATTACCTTTTTGTACGGGGCTGCGAATAATGATTCTTTTTATTCATTAATCTGCAGATTATTATTTTCTCAATTAATTGAGAATCTCTTGGTGTATAAAACATAAAATGTTGAATCCTAGTTTCTCAGTCTTGTTTTGTCCAACCAACAGTGCAGAATCATAAGATATTCAGTTTCCAGTCATTGAAGATTAAGGAAACCAGCAAATATTCACATCTAAGAAGCCGGCACCAGAGAATTGTCCTAAAAATTACCCAAAACAATAATTTGATCATTAAAATGTTTGTCATTTTCAAGTCCTTTTCTGTTGACTAACTGATCAACTAATCTCTGCAACTCCAGCTTTTTTTTTTTTTTTTTTAGTACATGTAACCGGACCGATACTGGATTTTTGAGGCTGATACTGATATCAGTATTTGACAGTTTAAGATATTCAGTAATGATACATGGGCAAATATTCATGTTTTTACATGAACGCATAATATATCTAAACATGATAAGCTGCATCATTTAAACATTAAAAAACTTTGACATGTACTGAGCTACATTTTACAGTTTAAAATATACTCCTTAGTTTTCATTAGTGGACAAACTATAGAATGTGCACGCAGTTTCAAAATGACCTACAACATGTGTTAGGCAGTTCTGTACTGCAATATCAGCAGACATATTTTCACATACCGTTGTATCTGCGATAAGATAGTATAGTAGCATATTCATATGTCAAGTTCTAGTATTGTGTCTGTACAGCTGCCACCAGTGTCATTACACACACACACACACACACACACACTTGCAGCACATACTTTTACACAGTCCCCTTCATACCATGCTTTTTCTGTCTGTACCCACAAAACGCTGGTTCATAAATCAACACAGGGAACTGATAAACAACGCACTTTTGCAAGCTAAGCTGATTAGCCTCCAAACGTGCTGTTTGGTGTTGTGTGTGCACGCACAGGTTTTTAGTCTGACTACTCACCTCAACAGCCAAATTAGCTGTAGGACAAACTAGCTAGTGAAAGGTCAGTTTTGGTGCTTTGTTTGGAAGAGAAACGCGTTTTGACTCTCAATAACATATGGTTGGAGCCCATGTGGCCTGGGCCTACTGTTGTGTGTTTAGCTGAGCACAAGTGTGGAGGGGGAGTTTGTGACAAAAACAGTGTGGATGCCAGTTTCCTTGACTGTGTCATTTTCAGATTCCCTTTGCTATAGAGGAGGGGATTCATTCAGGGCGTGGCTACAGGCTGCAAAGTCTGTAATTGAAGACCAAAGTTCTGAGGTTTCTTCTCTTGGGACCGCATGATTCATAATCTAAATAAATAATGTAGTAATGGAGACACCTAAATTACAGACTCAAAACAGAAATAGATTTGAGAAAGCAGTGCATTGACTGAGCAGATTTGGTCTGTTAAAGAGGTAAATGGCCTTCATTGGTTATTAATTGGCAGCAAGATATAGCCAAGAAGGTAGGGTTGTCATTGACAATATTTCATTCAAATAGCTACAACTTTGTCACCACATGGCGTAGAGCAAATCAGGTCAAGCCATTTCTCTGGGGACTTCTTTTGGGCAAGTGGTTGGATAATTTAATGTCATTGTCAGCCTGAACATTACATTTGTGTAGAGATTATAGTTACGTGCCAACTACCCTGGCTTTTCTGGGAAACGATGTTTTATCAAGGTAATAAACCCTCTGTCACAATACATTTTATTCACTTGATACTTGTATAGTAAGTTTTTTTTCTAAACGATGATTGGTTAACTTAAATCGTGACTTAGGATAGTAAACTGACTTGTGATGCACTTAAATTTGTCTGCAGATGCCAACATTTTGCTGATGCATGGTCTTCATTGTCCACACTAGTTATTTAGTGTTGGAATTATATGCAAAAAAGGGCTTTAAAGTAAGTTTTAGCATTTGGATGCACATCTGTGGGTTGCAGCTGTAGCATTTATCTCCTCCTCTCATTTGATCTTAAATCTCAGTTGTGAAGCAGCAGACTGAAAACTCCCAATCACATTAAATGCATGCAGTGTTTTCTTTTTGAAAGAAGGCCATCAGCAGATGAGTTGGCTGCTTTGTTGTGGGACATGGAGGCTGTGTGTGTGGGGTTCAGGGTGCAGGCTGTGGTCACCAGCTTCTGTTGACTCCACCCTTTGCTTCCTCTTCCCGCGACAGATGTGACTGACTGGCAGAGGCTTTGTATGGCAAGCTGCTCCCTGGTGGTCCATTAGTAAATTCATAGCTGTAACTCCCAGTTTTAGCTTATCCCTGGACTTGATTACTTTCAGCCCACTGCTTTCACAAGTCTATTTAGGACTGCCTGCACTAACCTGTTCTAGCTTGAATTAAGCTATCTAAAGATACTGTAGATGGTACCAGTTCCCATCTATTTCAATGAAAACGACTCACCAAACACACACACACCAAAAAAAGTATCTCTTCACATTCTCTTCCTTGGAATATGGCTTATTCCTCCATTGTTGTCCAAAAAATATTAGAATAACATCAGTGAACCATTGAACTGGGTGACATGCACATACATCACCATGTAGGTTATTTTGAGTCGATCCCACCTACACAATGCTGGAGCCATTAATCCTAGCTAGCTACAAAATGTGCCAAATGCACCGCACATTTATAATGTTGAGTAACTTTTCCTAAAAACTACAGTGCTCAACCTTTTTCTTTAACTAAACTTAATATTTGTGACCCAGCTTTTAAAGATTTATATCTTCAGTATGAATGAATGGGCTTGGGGCTGAGTGCTGAGTGGTCTTTCCAGAAGATTTAATGATAATGACACAAATATAGAATCACAACAGCACCAACTTTTTAATGCAGCCGTCTGGTTTCATGAGCCAATCACAGGGCTTTTGGTGGCATTACTTCCTCCCCAGGCCAACATTGGGAGTTGCCAGTCATTAGGACCATAGCGCATAGGTAATTAGCCATTCAAAATTGGGAGGAAAAGGGGAGGCATGCAAAAAATACACAGAAATTGATGCTTTTTCACTGTCTGATAGCCAGTATTGCCTGTCTACTGAATAAATCTTGGATAGACAGGAACTGACTGTTTCAATCACTGAGTCATAGGAAATTGCGCCGTAAAAATAGTTTCCAGATATTTCCATGGCTAATTACCCACTGTGAATGAACAGAGAGAAACCTTTTTAAAACCGTTTTTTGCCTGCTGTTTTCAGGAGTCAGGGTTTTTCCCTGAAAAAACAGATCACTGTATGTGTCTGAGGCTAGGGTCACTCGGATACACTGTGGCTTCACAGTCCACATTAAAGAGGTATACATGCAGGATGTGCACAGTCAGCAGTTGAATCCCCCAGGAGAGGTGCGCCGGGGTTATGGGAAACAGGTGTGGCTGCTTTTCACCGCTCACTCTTATTTGTTTCACTCATTCAGCTGTCAGGTGGCTCTGATGTTTGGGATGAGCACACAGTCAGTTGTATGCACTGACACACCCCTTACCACCCAAGTGGGAGATGATTAACACCCACCAGTCAAATACTGGGAAGTTCTGATTGTAGCAAGTAATTTACCGGTGGTGTTGTCTTATTTGCTTGTACACAAGGAATGGTGACATGCAGTATAGTGTAGGTAATAGGAATCTCTTGTTTTTCCTGCAGCTTGGATCCCTCAGTTTTACACTCACCTGCATCCTAGTTGTTTCTGTCTAGCACAGCGTTGATCTAAACCGGCAATATGTGTTAAAAATGAAATTAGACAATTGGCTCAAGATGTTTTGACAGTTTCATTAAAGTCATTCAACCACAATTCTAGACTATTTTAATTCTCTTCCTGCAAAGTTGATTTAGTCTATCTGTGTTCGTTATGTCTATCAAGAAATATTGATCAACTGTGATACAGTACTGAACTGAATTTAGCAGTGAAAATACAAATTATTGGACTTGGTGTCTGGGAATCACAGGTCCAAAACCATAAGTGAGCAGGAAATGTTCACTGCCTGCATTATTTACAATAATGGACTTGCTCATGAGTGACAGTTCAAAACTGTTTCTTGTAGTAGTGGGAGTACTGTTTTAACATTCCTGCATTTCAGTCAGGAACACTTGCATCATTTGAAGCAGACTGCCTGTGACTAAATGAATCGGAAATGACACAGTTGGATTTAGCTTGGAGTTATTACTGTTTTATCAGAATATAAGTCCAGGTTTTCTCGGTTTTAGCAGCCACCCTCTGCACTCTTTGTGTGTCCGATAACATCAGACACCGAAACTGGCCCAACAGAAAGGGCTGTCCCCTACCTCCACAGTTCTCTGATTTGGCTTGCTGAGCAGCCCTGGTCCTTGACGCAGATAATGTTGCGGTAATGACTTGAAAAGGGTTCTGCACAACTATGTCCCTGCTGGTATTCAGCCAAATTATTCTGTATTCCCCTGCTCCGCTGCCCATGTTCACATTACCCCATTATAATCAAGTTCCATGCTTAGTTGCTGATGCTCTCTTTATTTTCAAATAGAGCTGAATACATTTCCCCTCTTTGATTAAAGCTTTAGCAAATAGACCAGACCAAACAGACTGCAGGTTTTGTTACAACTTAAAATAAAGAAAGGAAGGTAAAATATATATGTACTGTCTTTTATTCAATAGCTAAGCTGCTCTTTCACACAAGCGAAGAGTCATAGATCACTGCACACTGCTGACAAACGTGATGGGTCAATGCGGTTGCTATTTTTTGCTTCTACTTTGCAACTTTGGATTGCGAAAAGGATCACAACAAAACAAGTGGCCAGTTCTATTTAGGGCTTAAGAGGAGGCATCACGGTTTAAAGGTTTACTTGCTCTACAGCCCAGAGCTGTTAGACTGACAAGAAAGGGGGAACTACTGCTTTCATGCTCTCAAAATATTTGCCTTTTAGATCCAAGTGAACTTCATATTATGGGAACACTGTCAAACCAGACATGTAACTTGAATCCTAGAACAAATATACTTGGATGTTGTCTTACTGACTTTTTAGCAAGTGGAATCTCAGTGGACTTTACAGTTGTAGGAGGGGAGTGTGTAGTACATTACAAAGAGGGGTGTTTTCAATATTCCCCGTTGATTGAACTGTAGACAATGTTGTACAGGATGTAGGGCAATATAATGTCATCATAGATAAAGAAATGTTTTTCACTGGCATGTTGTCAAATACATTTTCTTTTGTGAGGTCACTCTCTAGTGTGCTTTTTCTCCCAAACGTTCCCAAGTGACCTAGGCACCTAAATCTCCTTGTCACTGCTCAAGGTGGGTGGTAAATGTGAATCAAGAGTATTTCTTTAATCTGTTGCAGGAACAGGGTGAGAATATGTGCAGGGAGAATGGGGTGCTGGGAAAATGAACTCCCTCTAACCAGGATAAAAAATGCCACACTGACCAGACTACTTACTCTTTTTTTATTGACCACTGGATACACACAGAGAAGAGGCACATTTTTTTGGACTGCTTTACTTCCTCCCCAGTTGTGAATTGGTGATTGCTGATTACTCAAGAATGCACAAAGCAGCTTCTTACTTTGATGTATTTCTATTCTAGAGAAAGTTTGGGAAACCAAAAAAAGTAGAAACCGTAGTGGAAAAAGTAAGACATCCTATCATTGTTTTATAAAAAAACATCTGAACTCCCTACTAATACTCTCTAGTGCTACTAGCTGATATGGTGCAAAATTAATATAAAAATAAATAAATATTTTACTGATAAAATTATGTATTACACATAGCAAATAATCCCATATAAGTTCCAGGCCCCATTAGAGCACATAAATATGATGAGATGCGTGCTGGGAAGATCTAGCAGTTAAAACAAAGCCCGGCCATTTTCCTTGTATCAATAAAATGTTTAAATGGCAAATGTGTTTGCTTTTAGCCTGCCATGCATTTTCAGTCAAATTATATATAGAAATAGCAGTGTATTATTCATCGCCCACCAGTATTCTTACCTCTGCACACACTACAAATCCCTCCTCATTCCCAGATACCGTTACTCCAGTATGTGTGTGTATCATTCATGTGATGGTCATTGACATCATGAAAAAATATAACTACATGTTTTTGGTAGTTGTTGGCAGAAACAGACATCATACAAGAAATCTAAAATTGAACGATCATGGGAATAATTTAAAAGAAATTAATTCCTTCCGGGGTCTCTGTGGCATGTGGGGAAACTATGTTTCCATTATTTTAGATCGGCCTAATGAAAGTACAGTAGCCCGTTTAGACCCAGTCAAGGGCAGTGGAGTCTGTGATTAGTACAGAACCCATTCTCTTCTCTCTGCAAAGCAGTTGTGTGGGACATGCTGGTTATGTCTGTGCGGTAGGGATGGGAGCCCACGGATGCAACTGCAGTGAGTGAAAGTGTTTTGAATATATGAGTCCAACATACAAGTTATCTATTATCACAGAGGCTATGTGGAGGGTTGGATTTCCATTTATCACTACAGATCCTGTCTGTGCGGTCTTTCCTTTGCTAGATGGTAGATTTTAGTGGATGCTGTGAATAATTTACTATAATCAAACAGATACTAGGCCAACCATAAAAAAACCCTTGTTCTGACAGTATTGATACTTCACTTGTTTCTGTGTGATGTCTGGCTAATTGTTTTATAAAGTAAATGTCATTCATGGCTGTCAGCATCTGAGACGAGATACAGGTTTTTTGAGAACACTCAGCTAAAAGTAAAACGACAGTAGCAGTAAGGATACGTCTGATGAGCCAGCAGACCCTGTCATGAACATTTCTACCCCAGTGCAATTTTCGACACTACTGGGGAGTGATGTTGAGGGCAGTGCAGTGTCTATTAGCATCAACATGTCAGGGATGTCATACACTTAAGTTCTAATTGAGAAAGAATCCCATTGTAGCATCTCTGCTTTAAAAAGAAAACCTCCCAAATGAAGTTACTTATTCACACCGCAGATTGAAAAATGCCTTCCCTTTCCTCCTGTGACCGTCTGTGACTTTAGCCTTTTGTGTTCCAAAAGTGATACATTTTCTACTTGCATGGAAACATAACATTGCTGCCCTTCTCGGCCCACTGTGTGTACATACTGAAATACCTCAAACCCCCACAACAAACAATAACAAAGCCCACACGCTAATGCAGGATGCTGTAGGAGTGTTTGTGTTGCTCTGATACACACTGGCAGACTTGTCCTTCACAAGTTCTATCGCATAGCTGTAGTTGACTGATGAGAGGTTGTAACCTATCCCGAAACTTTGTATGTCAACACTATTGATCTCTTTCTTTTACGCATGGATCTTTAATCAAATGTGACCTGGACAAGAAGGCCACTGAAGTCCAGATTGCTATGGGGGAGCAATGAGAAAAGGGTTTTGAAGAGGACAGTGACATGTGAAAGAGGCCCCCCTGCCCCTTTTTTTTAAAGGCCCGTCAGCCTCTGTTTGTCTCCACCATGAATTAGCCCACTGAAAAAGCCTCACACCCTCACAGGACACAATGCTAGGAAGGAAGGGGGTAGATTAGAGCTGGTGTAGGGACTAATGATTTCTTCACACTGCACAAATATTTCTTACGATAAAGACATGCTGTAAAACAACCAATTCACCACTCGGCCTATCCTGTCTCTAACTGATTGAGACAGAGTTATAGACCTTGCAAAAATAAAGCAGAGGTCTGGGGGCCTGTGTTAGGCATGTAGTCATTGTCTTAAACAAATGGCTCCACACTGCCTATTGACTTCTTTGAGTTTGTCGTGTTAGGCACGGATGACACTCCGAAAATGCAGGCTCCAGTGGAAGATTTATTGATAAAATCGCAAGTGTTGAACCAATTTAGAGCTGTTTTTGTTCATTTTTCACAAATTTCCCTCCTTTGCCCGCGTGTCTTAGGATTCTTCCATTTTTATACGTTCTTTCTCCTTGTACACTTGGATGGCTTGGATTGGGTCAGGGACACTTGCTGTTGTGGGCTTTAACCCATTGAGTCATTATGGAATTAATAATTATATGACTATATTCAATAGTGGTATTTTAATCCATATTCATAGATTAATTTGGATGGTGTTTTGAGCGAGGTTGGCAGAGTTTGCATGCTAATGAACATTTTTGAGATGTGTCCTTGAGAATCAGATGGATGTTTAATAGTCACCTAATGTTGCCATTGGCCTATAATAGACTAAGTGACTTCAGTGCCTAGAAGGAGTATGAATTACTGCGCTCATTAAACAGTGATGAAACTCTGCCCTTCAGCCTGGACCCACCTCTTCAACACACATGGAAACTACAGAAGAAGGGAAGAGGGCGAGGACTATTCTAGTTCTGGTACACCCCATGTTACCTGCTAACACTGTGGAGAGGAGAATGACAGGGGGTAGCGAAACGCGCCTTCCACCAGTTTGGTGTTTAAATATTTTTAACGTTTTGTCAAATTTGGTCAGACCACCTTAAAATCTGGTGTTATGTCTTCAGACAGGGCGGAATCAGCTTTGCAGCAGTTGTCAAATTCCCAAACTAGGCATATGCACCTAACTCTAATTTTAATCCACAAAAACAGCAATTTAACAAGGTAACAAACACCAGGAGGACGATTACACAAGGTTAGCCAAACTTTGATGGGAGATAAAACAAAGGGGAACAGTACAATTGTGATCCGAACTGTTCATTGTAAATGCACAGTGTACAGGCCAACTTCTTGAATGACAGCACTTGCTGTAGATGTCCACAGTTTTCCCATGGAATGAGTGGTTATTACTGACATTACAGGTGTGCTGACTTTCAGTTTTACCTCCAATTAAAGGTGTAGATAATAACCCAATGACCTAAATACTGCCACTGAAGTGAACTGTCAGCCAACAGATCATGATTATAAATGCAGACACTATAATAGACCCTATTTCTTGCTGTCTTCATTCATTCTCACCCCTCTGTATTCATTTCTGAATGCAGAGCACTCCGTTTTCTCTTGCTTTAGTCCTAAACCACACTCCCTCCTGCACAGATCCCATGTCTGCATTCTTCTCCTGTGAGGTCTTCAGATCAGTCTCTCATGAGTGCTGTTTGACATGATAATCTATGCATGGAGTTTGTCTACATGAACATGACATACTGTCTATTTTGTTGCTGCTTGTGAATGTTTCTGGCCTTCGCTCCCTCTTGTCTCACGCGCTCCCGACATGCACTGCAGGCTTTATTGCGAGGATCTCCAGCCAGGAGACAACCTCCTGTGGGGAGGTCAGGGCTGATGCTGGGTCAGGTCTGAGAGAGTAGGTGGGGATTTTGGCTCACCATGCGCTCAACATGCATTGTTTGAGCCGGTTGCCGGGCAAAGAGGAAGGTTTTGATTTACCATTGCGCCTTTCGAGCAGCTTGTCGCAATTAGTGATGTCAGGAGGGAAGAAACAAATATGAAGCATTTCTTCAAAGGGCGAGCATATCCTTCCCATGAGTTCATTCTTTCCTCGGGTTTCTCAAGGAAAGGGGCAAAAGTGCAGCCTACTTCTCTTCGGCCAAATTAGGTTTTGCAGGCCAGGGTTCTTCCTGTTCTCTGCTGCAGGGTGTCTCACTTTGTGTTGTCTAAGTGGGCTGCAAAGTGTCAAAACAATGACACAGCCTAAAGATGACTAACAAAATATAGTTTTTCATGTTTATCCTATTTAAAATCTTGAACCTCTATTTGTTTACTGAATAAGATGGATAACCAGTACTGAAACTAGTGGCAGTTCTGCGCTGTGCCTCAGCTCTGCAGCAGTACGCCTTTCCTTGATGAAGCAGCATGACAGCTTTGTTTAACGCACTGCTTACATTTCATTCGCCTGCAGTATCTTGGATAATATTTCGCGGTGCTCTAGTTTGCGAGCCCTGGCTGTGTTCTTCACAGCCTCAGCTAGTAGTGCCAAGTTTCCCCACTCTCTCCTCCTGGCTGTAGGTATCCCATGCAGAGGCCATCTGTCTCTCCTCCCCTAATGGTAAGGGTGGAGTCTTCTTTAAGCACCCCCACCCCTCCTTCTCTCCCTCCTTTCCTACTTACTCACAAAATGCTTACTGTAAAACAAACAGAACATAGCATGGATGGAGTCTAGTTTCTTTGTATGCTTTGACAGGCCTGAAAGCTGACACACACAGAAAGACAAACTACGTACGGTAGCAGTTGGAGTGTCGTGTCAGGTAGCTGCAGTATGTAGAGCATGTTAGGGAGAAGCCTGGTCTGAGACACGTGTCTGCATGCATCAACGCAATGTCATGCATGCCAAGGATGTTAGCTTACTACTCAGACAGCAAGTGGATTTTTATCCGCCTGCCATCTTTATTCTTATACCAGTTATTGATCTATGTTTGCAAACGGTTATCTCACTGTCAAGCTTTTGTCACAGCAGTATCATTTTGTCATATTCTGTCAAGCAAAACAACTGACATACGCTAGTAAGGTGGCAACAAACAGCTGTTGTGTCAGCTCAGATGACCGTGGAGTGGAGAATGCAAAACCCACATGGCTCTGACCCTGATTCTCCCCCACACCAGTAAATCCAGAGGACTCTGGGAGACGCAATGCAAACAGAGAAACACGTGCACTGCAAAGCGCATTATAGCCGTGTGGGCTTTTTTTAGTCCAGGTCATGATTCAGAGGTGGGAAAAGATGTAAATGGATCCTTAAATGATGGGGAAATGGAATAATAATCCAAAGTGACTTTCCCAAGTGACTTTCCCAAGTGAATGACAAATAAGGCAGGCTGAGTTAAATACTTAGGTTAATAGGTTAAAAGCCTAAATACAGTGCAGAGCTGTGTTAGATTAGTTTACACAGCATGGCAAGAATTACAAGGAAAATATTCTGGAAATGTGGGTCAGCAGAAGAAAAAAACAAACAGGAAAGCCCAAGTATTATAGCACAGCATGACACTTCGTAACACAATGTAACATATATTTAGGACTCAGCAGCCATTCAAACAAAATGCCTGACTCTTACACACATGGTCATACTCCCTTTCCTTATTTTAGTTGAGAGAAACTCTGTCTGTGTGTGTGTAATCACTAAAATTACAGGGGACGTAATGGAGCACGGGGAGCCTCAGCCTCCTATTGGCTTTATTCCTCACAAACCAAGATAGCATTGCTGTGGCTTACCACTCACATTCATGCCAAAGACTCAAAATACCAGCCAGTGGACCACTTTTTATAAGCTTTCCTCCATACACATCCGAGACGCCGTACAAAGTGGAAATTTATGGCTCCCGAATATAGCTTACTCCGACTGCAACTGTGAGACGTACTGTTTGAATATTTTGAATGAAATCAACTTTTTACATTTTATCTAAAGACTACTATTTTCACAAGGTTTCATGTGCATCGACTCTACAATTCCCTTTTGAATTTGTATAGCTTCTTAAAAATGCTATACATGATACATGTTTTCTATCAATGACTCATTTGTGTGATTATGCCCACAAAAAAACAGAACCTAGGATGGATATGTTCCCCACTCAGGGCTATAACCATAAACTGTAATTTAGGATTTATTTTCCGGTTAGTTTTCCAAGATACTGCCTTCATTCCCACTGAGTTGGCTGTTGTTTTTCTTCTTGCTGCAGCCCAGTAGCACGTCTATCAACTATGACATGCAGATTTCTGTGTACACAGCTTTCACATCAGGAACGACTCTGTCTTCACTGTCGATTTTTCAAAGTTAGTTTTCCAACTAAGTTTACATGTTGCTGTAGCTTAAAGTAACTCATTAAAAAAAACCTGTGGTGGGCTTCAAGTCAAATTAGGGGCCTCATAAAAAGAGGGAATAAAATCATAAAATTGCTTGCTTTGTTTCATCTCCTTCCAGAATTTTTTCTTTTCTTTTCTCTTCTGCTTAAAAGGTGCTCTGATGATTAGCAAGCGGGACAGTCAGAGTGTCCTGCGGTGAAAGTGTGTTGCTTATTAAGAGCCAAAGCAAAGCACTCAGATAACTCAGATGAAGTCTGGTCTGCTTTTCAACCTCAGGAAAGACCTGTCTGGGGGGAAAAAAGATAGCTGTTAATGAATCTATGGGAAGAATGGGAATGTTAAGGATGAGAAAGCTAATCAAGAATTGCATTTTAAGAAAAGACTTCACCTGATCTAAATTGCACTGTTAACATCAAAACACACTGGCGGCAACACCACACATGCAAAACATTGCGACCATTCATTTCTATGTAATCTTGTAAACAAGCAATCTTGCTTGTATTTGCTGTGTCTCAGTGCAGATAGGTGCACTGTGCTGTGTAATGTCCTGTTTCCCAGTGTCAGCTGTGGTCAGTAATCCAGAAAAGCAGCAATTTCCTCCACATTAGCTCCTAGCTACTGTACTTTGAATTCTAATTTTGTCTGGTCGACAGCACGTCTTCTTTTTTTGGTGTTCGAGCTGTCCCAGTGGACAGGGAGAAACGTACCGTTTGCAAGTTTGAATTTAGATTTGAATTCACACTCTATTTCCTAAGACACCAGAGAATGAAAAGTGTAATATCTGAATCCAGTGCAGTGGCGGTGTCATGAGCAGTGTATTTTTACACTTTAATTAAAGCCGCAGCAACGACGTGTGACCGTTGTTTATCTAAATACCGTCTCCTTTTCTCTCAGCAGGTGTGAGCAGCAACCAGGTGGTCGTTCCTGAGAAAGTGAATGCAGTGGTTGGGAAGAACATTACGCTGGCCTGCAGAATAGAGGTGGGCTCCAACCTCAGTCTCACACAGAGCTCGTGGGAACGTCGTCTTCCTTCAGGCACCATTACCTTGGCAGTGTTCAACCCCGAGTTTGGTACCTCCATCTCTCAAGAGTATGCCAAGCGCGTCTCGTTTGTTGCCCCTTCTGTACGAGATGCTACCATCAACATTGAAGGAGCTGGCTTTGCAGATATCGGGTCCTACATCTGCAAAGTGGCAACGTTTCCTCTGGGCAATACACAAGCATCAACCTTTGTTAATGTATTAGGTAAAGTACAGCTCTGTCACTTTTTTTTCCGTTGTACTGAGTGCTTCTTCATGCTCTTCTTAAATCCTAATTTTCAAAATGTGACATTGTTGCTTGTGATTTAAGCAAAGCTTAGGTGACCACTAAGTGTTTGCCCTGGAAGAATAAACTACCCCCTGAAGCTACCTATCTTTTTATAATTACTACCTGGACAGAGTGCATGTAAAGTTAAATCCCTGTAGGAATCTGAAGCTGTGCAGAAGCTGCTGTGGCGTGGTCTCACTCATCTCACTCACCCAGTGTCACTCGCTGTGAAAAACTGCTATGTCAAGTTTAAATAAATTTCACTGAGGCCTCCATAAGGCCACTTACATATTTCACACAAAGTGCACATATTAAAACTTGTATGGACTCCAACAAAGTTCAAACATTCCCAACTTGATGCAACTAGTTGCATGCAACAACAAGTTAATTGCAGGGTATGATACAGAGTGACTCTCATGACATTCAGTTGCATTAGACCAAGCTGCATGAAAACATTTTTATATGTAGCACTGGTCTTGAAAGTACAATGTGCTGCTATTTCCCTCGAGGCAGTGAGGATTGTTGTTAGTTCTGCCCTCTTTATCCTTTGTCACTAATTATGAAATCATACCTCAGGCTAAGTAATTGGCATTTGTAAAGCTCTCGTGGGGATTGAAGAAGCAGATGACAAACTTGGCAAAGTGCAGTGTAAAAATCATAATGGAAGGTACTGTACTTTTGGGTATCTGCACATTTAGCGTCACTATTATTTTACTAATTTCTTTTATTGTTACTTATATAGCATCTATTTGTTGATAAGCCCAACAAAAATGGCCACAGTGTATAATAAATACCAAAAAAAACAATAAGAAATGTACAACCTCCCATCCACCCACTATGCCAAAATCCATGTATTCATTGCTGATATATATAGCTGTTCAAGTGTACATATTCCACACTGTATGGACGCATAACCCCCTCTCTGAGGAGCATGAACGTTGAACTTTCTTCGTGGTCAGCCTGTGTTTCAAGCCCTAAATGGGTGGTTGGATTGCACTCAGGCGGAGCTGAGAGTGCGAGATGGCACTGTAGGCAGTAGTTTCTTGTCTCCCACTGGAGACTGAATGAGACTCTGATGACTAATGAGTGGTACATTAAGTGCTGCTGTGACAGCCACAGTGTCTAGGACCTCACAGAGTTCAACTACACCTTGCTCTCTTCTCTGAGCAGCTTCTCAGGCATGTGGTTGTTTTAGGGGGGGCTCACACAAATACATAAATGCACACCCATATACAAATACATACTTAAGCCTACTTTACAATTCAGATGTAATTGGTGTGTAATTATGGAGGAAATATATGTTCTTTGCAATTGGATACATGTCATGTGGGAATTAGAATATCCCATAGGGTTGTTTTCTTACAGAGTGCACATCTCAATTACACGATCTAAAGTCAGCAGATTCAAGTTCCCAAGGCAGCGATGAAGAGTTGCCTCTTCATCTCTGTCTTGTTTTGGGTTGACTTGTACCTTTTTCAAAAGGCTGTTTTGGGAAAAGGATAAGGTGGCTGTAGTTCAACAACTGCGTCATGCATCACACATCAGTATATGTACAGTGTATTTATGTTGAACCCCAGTTTATGCTGTGTGTATTGTACTTGTTTCAGTTTAGACTAGTTTTTCTTGTTCACAGTTTTGATTTATGTTCATACTTTTGAGGGTAATGAGAGAGCACTTGTCATCATTTTCATTCCTTTCAAATCAACTAAAATAAATCAACGATCCGACTCAAACCCAGGAATAAAAGACCTAAGTCACGACACGCAACATAATGATTAACAGGTGCAGAGGGCATTGACTTAATTTAAAAAAATCACACTATTGCTACAAACCTTGTCCTGTACTTAATCAGTACCATGAGACGCTCAACACACAATCATTTCTTTTGGCCAAGCGCTTTGTTGCTTTCTCTTTCATCCTTGTCTGCAACTTCTCACAGAAAATGCCCAAACATTTAAGGAACAAGTCAGCTGGAACTGAACTACAGTGTGTGAGCCAAAAGTTGCCACCAGTAAGCAATAGGAAGGAAAACATGACCCATAAAGCGAATGAATTAGAATGACCCTTTGTTGGAAAGTGCTGACAGGTGAATGGGAAATCTAATGAATAGCACTTGACTTTCTCAAAAACAAAACATGCACGCACATTAAGTTGGCAGAGACTTAATGTGCCTTAATGGCCGTTTTAGTGATAAGCAACACTGCTGCAGATAATGATTTAACTTTGTAAGCTCCAAGCATTTGAGCTTTATCCTCCAACCAATAATGCAGCTTTTTTGGGGGGGCCTGAGTCATAGAACTTAAAAATAAACCCCACAGAGGGTGTTGAAGTTGCTTCCTCATCGAAGCCACAATGTGAAGTGTCAGTTTTTCTGCAGAAGGAGAAAAATGTTTCATTTCTCCTTTCAGATCTAATCAGGTAATTCTGGATTTCCCCGCAGTTTCTGTGAAGTATATTATAAAGCTATATTTTGCTTGCATGTTGCCATGTGTCCTTTTGCTCTGTAAACAATCAACTAATGAGGTCAGCCTTAGCTAACCACTTACTCACAGATCATTTTATTGACATTACCTAGCTGTCAGGTGTGGCTTCATTTGCACAATTATTTTATTATAACTTATTAATATAGCACTTTTGTTAACAATATTACAAAGTGCTTCACAAAAAGAAAAAAAATAAATGGATCAAATTAAATAAATAAAGTTTACAGACAGTTATGATTGTTTTTCTTCACAAACTTAATTTTGGTGCTTGACAGCATTTCCTTTTTATCTAAGCTCCAACTTTCACATCGCAACTTCAAAAATCTAAAACAAAAATCATGGCTGTCTATAGCCCAATTTCAGTCACCTAAGTGACTGCTTTAAATAGTAAAAATTCAACATGGAAGGTAGGTTTTGATGCTAAATCCTCCTGTAAAAATGTCCAGACTTGATGCATGACCAGTCATGCATCAAGTTAAATCCCCTCTTTCTAGGGGTTCCCACTCTGACGTCAGTGTTGGGTGTACATGCGTGGACCAGTGTGCACGTGTGCGGGAATGGGCCAATGCAGCCAGTTTGCTGAAGGGAAATCGTTACCCTGTCTCCTGAAGCATTTCCACCCATCCAAAGTGTTCCCCTCCCTGCCTGACAGCAACTCCAAATGAACACGTCTCTCTGATTTAGTTATTCTGAGGCTTCAGCCAGCTCGCCTCCTAACATAGAGCTGCTACTGTTTATAGTCAAAGGCCTGTAAGGAGGGCCAGAGAGAAGTGAGTGAAGAATGTGAGGTGGATGACTGAGAACGGCGTCCCCGCCCGTGCGCTGGGTACAAGAGACGCCAGGTTATTCTAGGAAAAAGGGGGGTGATGTGTGGGAGTTTTTTTGTTGTTGTTGGACCTCCTGCTTAGCTGGAGAGGAGACAGGTGGCAGATGTCTTAAAGGCGATGGCCTTGTTTTATGGATTAGGCTGGTGTGTGCCACCTTTAAAAAATAAATAAAACTGTCACCATTGCAGTAAGTGGAACAGCTGTTAGTGTTGTTTTAAGAGGGACAGAGATGAAGGAGGTGGTGCACTGCAAACCAAGGAAGAAGTGAAACACTGAAATTCTAGTATCCGATTCTCACGGCACACAGTCTTATGGTACATGGACGTGTCACATTGTGTAACCTGTGTAGCCAGTTTACTTCACTGCCCCTCCATTGTGTCCCCCCCGGCCCTCCGCAGCCTCTTTGTATTTCGACTGTTGTCTTTTGTCTCTGAACTTTGCCAAGTGTCATTTTAGACAGTTTGTGCTTATTAACCCCATATGGTTTATTTGAGGCCATTGCAGCACACGACAGAGTGGTTGCGTCACTGTGGTCACGTCCCTCTTGCATTGATCTGTTTTGCCTTGCTGTTGAGAAAATCCGTGTTACGTCTCAACTTCCAGTTATTCTCCGGAAGCCGGTATAACATTACCCCAGCTTTTCAAAACTGAGAGGTGTACTGTAACTTTGCTCCTCATCTTCCAGTACAACACAGTCAAATACAAACACACCACTGTGTTGACTGTCGGTAGTCTCTGATTCTGCAATACTAAGGGTTTTTAATCAAAGTCACAAGACTTCATCACCACATGAAAGTCACTTCATGTGGTGATGTGCTTTGCTAGAACCGTACAGTGGGAACAATGGACTGCCCGTCCATAAACACACTATATGTTATAACAGCTACGTCTCCACTGAAACTTCTACTTATGATTGAATAGCACTGTTCATCAGTTTTTAATGTATATATGTGAAATGGAAGAAGTCAATCTGCTCTCTCTGACAGTTGAGTATACTAAGGCCACTTCCTTCTGTCCATATACTGTATGATGGGCATTATTTATTCATATACTTACACAAATAATCAATAGTCATTTTGTAATCTTTTCTCTGGTCTGTCATTTCTTCTCCTCCCCCTTCTCTCCGTCTCTCCATTTTGAACACAGTGGAACCAAAGGTCTATGTGTCCGCTGGCCCCACCGCTCTGCTGGATGGCGGGAACGAGTCGCTGGTGGCCACCTGCATAGCGGAACGCGGCCGTCCCGTTGCGGAGGTTTTCTGGGAGACGGAGTTGTACGGACGAAGTGAGAAGCAAAGTCAGGACGAGCCCAACGGCACCAGCACCACATACGTGCGCTACATGTGGCAACCGCAGAGATACGCCCAGGGGAAGACGCTCACCTGCGTGGTGCGCCATCCAGCCCTGCAAACAGAGTTCCGCATACCCTTCGTACTAAATGTTCAGTGTAAGTGCAAAGTTACGAGACCCCATTCATTCCTGTGCTAACAGAATAAGTATTCCATGTTTTTTTCCCCCCAAACTACTGACTAACCCTCCCTTTTGAAATTTCAAATGTTGTACATTAGGAAAAGTACAACATTTCGAGCCCAAATTGGCAGTTCGTCAGGTACAGAGGAAGAAGTTTCTTCTCCCAAATGTAATAAATGGATAAAAGGAACACTTAACAATGCTGTGAGTTCTTTGGAGGCTGAAATTACAGGGGTTTTTTGGACAAGAAAGACGTGAATGTGTTTTGTACACTGATCACCTGAAAACGCATCATTGCACTGGTTGAAGATGAACATGGGAACTGTAGTTTACTTTGAGTCAATCCCACATATGCCATTCTGCTGCCTTAAGTAATCCCGCTCCCCAACAAAGGCACTATTTACTCCTGTTTCAGCAATGTTTGCTAAAAACTACAATAGCAAAAATGTAGAATATCTGCAGCATTTACACCTCAAAATGTTCAAAGAGATACAAATACAAAACTAAATTTGAGTCTAAATGGTTTTGTGGCATCATCCTGTCACCAACTGCACAAAACTGCTTCTGATCATTGTGCTCGCCACCTTGGATTGGGTTAAGCACTATGGCTGCTCAATTAGTTGTGTACGGTTACGCAGTTTATTGAAATTTTAGTCATTATCACCTTTTTCCACACCTTTTATTGAATTTGGATTATCCACTGTTGTTTGTCAAAAACACAGCAAAATGGTTCTGTTCCTGAAATTACCAAGTTGAATAATTATGATCATTATATGTAGCAAAGTAGTGATTATTATAGCTCTAATTGTGCAGACCTAACAGGTAGAGTATATCTTGTCCATATTAACCCCTGCTGATGGCTTGATTTATGAATAGCCTGCTCACTACCTTCCCTCCTTCGCCCATAAAGGGGCCATTTAAGAGTCATCTTAATGTTATAATCATTGATGCATACTTCCTTGGCGAGCTGTACTACGGGTTCATCTGTGTTTGGACTGTGTGAGTGCAGGCTAATGAAGGTATTTTATGAAATATTGATCAGGCCTCAGCAGCAACACAAGTAGCAGGGGGCTGCTGGGGGCAGCGGATGGAGATGCAGAAAAACCAAGGTTAATACGGGAAGAAAGAGGCTTCCCAGCGCAATAAATCATGTCAACTGCAGAGGCAAGGGATTTTAAGTGCGAAAGAAGCACAATTTCAACGTTGAGCTGCGTGAAAAGGGTCAGTGGACACGATGAGCCGAGGCATCTTCCTGCATGTAATGAGTTCCTCATTTGTCCTCCAGAGAACTCCAAATGAAAAATTGGATATCCGAGTCCGTGTTTGCCGTGTTTTATTACAGTGGCATGTGCTGGGCTTCATATATCCTCCTGCTTTCCTTTTTGTTTGTTTCTTTGTCATGGTGAGGCAGTAGAGTTTATTATTAGCTGCAGTACATCTACTGTCTGAGTGAGCCTGTCATTTGTTTGTTCTCTTGGCACTCATTCACCAGCAGTTCCTGTTCCCTGCCACAGTCCTGCACAGCCTTTGTTTTTGCCATCGCTCGCTACTGTGCTTATAATGCACACTTTGTTCCTTCTGGGAAAGCTCATTTGTCATCAGACTGCTGGGATCACAATGACTGATTACTGAGTCCTAGTCTTTTACCCGTTGAAATCAAAATAAAATACAATTTGGTCAGTGCAACCAACTTTTTTTTTTTTTTTTTACATCATAACCTTTTGTTTTATTTTGTTTTTTACAGTTGCACCAGTGGTTTCGATTATAGGAATTTACAAAAATTGGCATGTGGGTCAAGAGAATGTGAAGTTAACCTGCGGTGCCAAAGCCAACCCAACTGCTCGTCACTTCACGTGGATCAGGTCAGTATCCCCACGAACTCAGATTTTTGAGAAGATCACCCTATGGGTGAGGTTAGGTGTAGCATGAATTTCCGAAACGGTTCGACAAGCAGTTGAGCTGATGAAGCATGGTGGCTACTTTTAATGTTTTGTTATTGTTTTAATTATAAAATGTTAAGGCTTGTGGGATTGGGTATTTAGGTACATTAAAAGTTTCACCAAATTGTCAGGCTCTGAACCAGCACTTTGAAATCAACAATTTGCTTCAGAACTGCTCCTTGCACTTTAGCTACACACATCTATATCTGGAGTTTGTGGGGTCACTGGTGCCACAGCTCCTTTTTTAAGGCAGAATATGTCAAAACAGGATCACATACTTGTCTGCAACTGTGGCAGCCTTCTCCGTCCTAAATTCAGGGGACACAACTGTCATGTCCTCTGCATCCCTCAGTGCTGTTGGAGAGCAGTCAGCCGATAAAAGGTGCATTCAGTCGGTCCGTGACAACCCATAAACTTGGGGACAAACGTTTGACATTTTTCTTCAGATTGTCGGCAGCTAATGTCAAATTGCATGACACGATCTGGACCATTTCAAAATGCCACTGTAGAATGTAAATAATGGAAGCCAGGTGTAAACTCCACTGGTTGTTCTCTGTAGCCTGAACAAGTCAATAGTTCATGATGTGTTCAAGCAAAACCTTACTCACAGTTAACTGAGGTATAATAAAAGTTGGCTGAGTTCAACGCTGGTATTTAGCGCTTTGTTGGCTGCAGCAACACATTTTTGACAATACTTTGAATGAATGTTGCTTAAATGAGGGATTTGTTTCTGTGTATGTCTGTTTGTTTTGCCGATCAACAGTTTAGTGACAGGCAAAAGGAACACATTTGTTGAGTAGCCAATGTTACTGCAAGTACTAGATGACATGTTTGGTTCATTTGCATGGATCTAACCTGGGTTTAAACAAACTTACATGAGGCAGCGAAGTGAAGAAGCTTCTGCCTATAAATTACCACTAGCATAACTTTTGAGCCTGGACACTGGAGCTGTCGAATGCACTGCTGCACCCATCGGGAAGACTCCTTGCTATAAATAAAGATTCCAGACACTGGCTTATTGGCAGCTCTTTGTCATCATCTTGCTTTGAAAACAAGAAATACGGTCTCATTCGAGCAGACGGTACCAGTAAAGTCTAGACCGCCAAGCTCTTTATTTTCTTTCTTTTTTTCCCCCTGACGTTGAAACCTTGTGTTCATGTAGAAAGCATTTCCCCTCGACTGAAGGAAGTGCAGTCAGCTTAAATTATGGCAGCCACGTGATCATATAATAGTCGCAACAGGCCTACGAGTCAACACAACCAGCAGAACCATCATACTTCGTCTCTGAAACGTACAGTAACAACATAAAGTATGAACTTGAGCCTTTGTACACTGTGAGATTTATGTAATGTTTGATTTGTGCACAGGTTGGATGGATTGATGCCCGAGGGTGTTGAGATCTCAAACAATAGCTTTGCTTTCACTCGCCCGTTGGACCGTAATGACTCTGGGATATACCGCTGTGAAGTGATGAACGACATCGGCCTCCGCAGTCAAGATGTAAACCTCTGGGTAGAAGGTGCGTTTTGACTTTTTCACTCGGTTTCTTTAAATGCTACTGAATGTTTCTTTAACCATCTGCTTACTTAAATAAATTACCTTTAAACGCCTGAGGTTGAAAGAGCAATCTGCACCCCTTTGACATTTATCGTGCCTCTGATGTAACATTACCCTCTCTGTATGACCGGCCCTCAGTTCAACACTTCTAGCAAAGCTAAGCCTCCATATACATGTCTCTGCCCAGATCCACTTTCACACATTCCTGGCAACAGAGGAGCACGGAGTGCAGATAAAGAGTATCACTACCAAACATTTCCACTGTTGTGGTTTTGGGAACATTAGATGTCTCAGATAAGGAAGAGGGTGTTTACCCCTGCTGGTGCAGCAAAGTGTGCACCCATGTAACCCTTTTATTTGTTTTGTTCAGGTCAGGTTTCACAGCGGGACACGACGAATTGTGTTCACAGATTTGCAATCCACAGATTTATGTGTGTGTACTCCATAGAACATGTTATTCAGCAGTATATTGTACTCCTAAAGCAGCTCTGTATGAAATGTGATCAAGTTTAATTCAACACTTGATTGATTAAAAGCTAACAGAGGGGCAGAGGGGACGTCCCTGGATCATTCCAAAGAGATTTTCCCCCATTTGGAGTAGTTTAATGCAGTTGATTCATTGACATAAAATCCTGGTCAGAAAACTCACAGGATGCTAAAGAACTCCCCTCTTCTTCGTCTGTCCGTCCGTGGTTCGTTGCTTGAGTTCATTATTGTAAAGTCAGGGCGTGGATCCTGAGAACTCTGCATCTCTTTTTTTTATTTTCATTTCTCCTCTGCTCCTTTTTAATCCTTTTCCAAACAAAGCAACTGCTGCTTTTGGACACATACGCCGCTAACACACACACACACACACACACACAATCCTTTTCGTTTCTCACTATCGAGAGGGAAGAGCTGGAAAAAACCCCAAAAAGGCTGTCAGGCTCCATCTGTGTTTAGGTCTGGTTTGAAGTCCTGCAAACGAAAGCCCAGCTGACATCCTGTCCAGTACGGACTTGCACTGAGCAATTATCTTGCTTCTCTTGTCAAATATTAAGACTTGGGCATGCGGCCTCTCACTTCCCTCCCCTGCGGAGATAGCCAGGTCGAGCTCGGCCACATTCCCTCCCCCTGCGCGGCTGCTTGGTGTTGCCGTTTCACATTCCCGGTTTGTCTGTGCGGCCTTGTGGTTTTTTGGCTGCTCGTCTCTCAGATGATCAGCTACATGGTTGCAGATGCTCACAAGCCGTTGCAAGGTTAAAATGTTGCGCTGCGTGGTGGGAATTACGGTGACTGACGAAAGAGATGATTGCCAGTATGTCAGCTCACTGACCTTGATCTGTCTCCACCGTCCTCTCTCGTGCTTTTACGTTACCCCTAATCCTTCAGGCTCACACACGGTGTATAATTGCAGGTAATTAGATTCTTCCTTAGTTGCACAAATTGTGGAAATCATTATAGCTCTACAGGGAATCCGGTTTAGATAACTAGCACCTAAAAACCTCCTGGAGATGCAGACCTCTATTAGTGCGAGTCATATTGCCTTGTAGTCAGGCCTTTTGATGTGCCTGTGCAGGGATCGACTTGTAGTATCAGGCTGCTCTCAGCCCCAGAGGCTGGAGGTCAAAATGGAGACAGCTATCCTGACCTTGAGTTCCATGCAGCCCCTTTTTCTCTCTCCGCCTCTGGCTGCTATCACAAACGCCGGCCACCGGAGGACAAATCCGCTGCAGGAACCTCACATCGATCACACAGCGTTTTATCTTCTCACATGACTTCCCCACGGCGGGGTTTAGACAGAAGGGGGGAGAGCCAATCACGCTCACTCAGATGCTCAAGAGTGCATGTCCTCTGTCCTCCCATCCCTCTCTTGTCTCTCTCATGCACACACAGTGACATTTCACACTTAACCTCTTTCTGCCCCACTCGTCCCCCCCCCTTTTTGCTCTACAGAACAGCTTTCAACAGATTATTTAGTCTCAGGAGAGGCATGCCTCTGCTCCACCGCTGCACACTGCTGTTATAAATTCATCCAAAAACCATTCACACTTGCTTTGCCAGTCGTTACAGAACATAAAGCGCGCTCTTTCTCCCCTTTTTGTTTTTATGACTCCTCACTCCATCTGCCATCCTTCCTCACTTTAAATCTTTTTATCACATGTTTCGCTCTGCAGATCCCCCCCCAACCACGGCCGCCCCCAGCACCACCGCATCGCTCCTCCACGGCACCTCCGGAGCCGGCACTGCTCCGGACCAGCGGAAAGCCCCGTTCACCTCCCCGACCCTGGCCTCCCTACCTGACAGCAGCCTGGGCACCATTGTTGGCGGGGCTGTAGGTGGAGTGTTGTTCCTGATTCTCCTGCTGATCCTCGGCGGGGCCTGCTTCATGCGACAGCGCAGGACCTTCAGGGGGGACTACTACACCAAACAGTACCTGGGGCCCTCCGACATGCAGAAGGAGTCTCAGCTGGATGTGCTGCAGCCGCACGAGCTGCAGGAGGTCTACGGGGACAAGACGAGCAAAGGCAGCCAGGAGCTGAAACCCAAACTGGGTGGAGACATCATTTACCCCGACTACACGCCTGAACACAAGGATAGGGATGACTGGTCCGACAGAGGGGATGCCCACAGGGGCCTCAAGGAGGGAAACTACTACCCAGATCACTACAACACCCAAAACATGCACCCCTGCGGGCCTCCTGTGCACAGCCCCATAGTGAACAACGGCTCCCCTTACCTCCCGGAGGACTGCTATGACAATGGTACAGACAGCGACTACGTGTCCCACATGGACGGATCTGTTATCTCACGCAGGGAGTGGTATGTCTGAGGAAAGAACAACAAATAAAGACTGACTGAGAATAATTTAACAAGTGACAGATATAAATATCATTAAAGGTTGTGTCATTTCAGTTAAAGGATGAATACAATGTCTCAGCTCAGTTTCACAATGAGCTCTCTGAACAATACTGCTCTGCCTTGATTGTAACCACTTAACCTTAAGGACATGTATGTGGATTGTATTACACTTTTGCAGCGTTTCAAGGAGCTACAGATAAGCTGGACCGCCTCAGTGATATTATCTGCGCAGGCTTGTGAGGCTTTGGCATAAAGTGAAGTTTCAACAGATGTGAATGAGGTTTTGTATTCTGCTCGTTTGTGTTTTCACCTGTCTTTAACACAGGTCGCAGGTCAGGTGTTCAGACCCTTGTTAGTGAAGTATTTATATCCCTGACTGACTGCTCCCATAAAACCTCACGACTTCCGGGGCATTTTGAAAATGCTCTCTTGATTAGCTTACAGCGTTTTCATACAGGTGAAGTGTTCATCATGGCTGCCTAACAACCAGTGTTTAAAGCAAATGATATTGCATGATTTCTGTTTTTCCTAAAAAAAAACAAAATGTATCATCAAGTTAAAGGGAAAGTGGGTCACATGGTTAAAAGGGAGATTTACATAGGCATTGTACTGAGGGAAAAGCAAACGAACTGATGCTTCTAGATTACAAAAAAAAACATTAAAAAACTCACTGGCTTTTGCAAACTTTGAGTATTTTCTGTAAATGATTCATGAAATGTCGCCCGACAGTGAGAGGGCAACAGAGTAAAAGATGTCACTCCCTGTGGAAGTTACTTTTAGCTTCAGTTCAGATTATTTCTTTTACAGATATCTCTGTTCTGAAAGTTGTTCTGCTTGAGGTTTAGGTCCTGCTTTATTTGGCGACCCCTGTGGTTACCGTAGTGACGGCAAGCACGGTGTAATACTGCAGCAAGCAGTCCTTGAACAGCTACTGTGTCAGAATTACAAGAGGAACAACTTGTGCAACCGAAACAAGCTCGCTTTGTTTTAATAAAGAAGTCAAATCAATAATAATTGATCTGATTTCATGCAGGTTAATTCAGCTCACACACTGTAAGAGAAGGCCAACAGTAAATAGTGAGGCTGATATCAATGAGATAAAGTTGTGCTAAATTACATGCATGCGTTGTTTTCTCTGAATCCATCATGCTTAGGAAGGCTGTAGAGAGATGATGCGGAAAAAATCCAGACTGTGAATATTACCAAAGATGGGGCTGGATTTCAGTAAAGAATCTTACGGTTTGTAATTTAAACCAAATACAGTGTCGTCGCTATTGAAATGTGTTAATCCATTCACTTTCCTTGAGTGAAAAAGCACAGCTCCGTTATTCCAGTTGTCAGTAAACATCAAAGGAAGCCAACCAGGCCTCGGCCTTCTTCACTTAGCCATGATAACAGGCTTCATCGCTGTCTTTCCACTTTCCCTCCTCTGTATCCTCTGATTTCCGTCTGCGCGACTAACACCAATTGGTCATTATAGTTTTTTATTTTAAACGTGCGATCAAAGCAATGTTTTATAAATACCAGATGTGACTATTGCAGCTGTCATCATCCACCGTTATTTGGCTCCATAAACCACCGACGGTTTCACCGCTCCCGCTCGACACTCCGCGGCCGCCATTCATGACCGAAAATAAGCAAAATAAAGGTGAAAGAGCACAGAAAGAGGGGCACCCTCGGCTTTAGTTTGTATGTGTTTTTGAAGTATGATTGCGCAAATACCTCACAGCACAGTTGGAAACATTGTGAGCGAGTGACATCACTACTGATCACAGAGCAGACTGTAATGTTGGGGTTTGGCTCCTCGGCAGCTCCTCTGAGGGTACGCAGCAATCATGGAAACTAGAAATTGAATCCGCGAGTGAGAAAACTGATTTAAGAACCACGTAGGTTAGAACTGTCTGTGTAATGGCTCCCCAAGGGATTTTTTTTTTTTTCTTCAAACAACAAACCCTGTGACATTAAGTTGAAACAAAAGGGTTGACATCACCAGTGATCTCATCTCTCACTGCTTTATTTGACCTTCCACTCTTCCACTTGGAGCTTCCTCAGGAATGATACATGGATCAAAGTGGCCTCTGCGAAGCCTCACATGAAAGGGAAAACGTACCCTTTTTGGAAAAGATCCCCGTTCAGTCAATCAGGGTGTTTGTTGCTAGAAGAAGAAACCATATATGTGTATTTCAGTCAGATCAGGACAGGGGTTGGGTGTATTTTGAGTTCTCCTTTCTTATTGGGGTTTTATAGATCGTGGGTGCACATTTTCTGTCTTTTTTTCTGTCTCTTTCTTTTCTTTAACCCTTCTCCACCCTCACTTTCTCATGCCAGGGCTTTGGTCGAAGGTTGTGTCTTAGAATAAACTACTTTAATGTCGTCGCGCACACACGCACCAGGCCACCACACACATCTGCCACCGCGGCCCACAGTCGACGAGCAGCCCTCACCTCAGACCTTCAGCTTTTTAATTAACTTTTTCTCTTCGCACTTGGCAACTAAAGCGCTCGAACCCGGTGATATATAGCACATCTGTGTCTGCATGCACACATTTATTTATGCGGCAGATTCATAGATGCCAACATGTTTCTTATTTGTTGAATTCGCTCCATGCAAACTGTTAACTCTGCTCCCAAAACTTTTTCTGTCTGCTTTATCCTAACAAAAGCAAAAGCAAAATGAGCTGAAGTGATGAATGTTTTTGTAAAGTTTTCCTTTGGTCACTCATCAACTGGTTGCTTGTAAATTAAGTTCTTCGCAACCTACAGCGTTCATTATTTCTCATCACCACTGTTTATATACATGTACATAATGCTAATAGGTTAGCGTAGGATTAGCTCTGTTTGATTTATATGTTAATGTACAGTTTGTTCCGGTTTCTCCCCTACTGAAGAGATGGTGCCTTAAATGGGCCCAGCAATGCACATGAACTTTGAAAAAAATGACAGTTACTTTAAGCATTAATATAAAAGATATGGATCTCATTGAAGAAGAGGACTAACTGGTCCCTTAATGTCTTCCATCTTGATATTTAAGATTTGCTGTTATCAAAACACCAACATAGACAAAAGGTTGATTGTCATGCCTTATACACGTTGAAAGGACACAAGTAACAAGTTAGTTACTGAGAAATGTGTAATAAGTAAAGGTTTATGGGGAATTTAGGTGAGCCAGATTCATAGAAAATATTATTGTCCTGTAAATATGCTGGTTTTTTTTTTTTTTATTATTATTGAAAAAAATCTTATTATTTTGTATGAGGTCTGTAATTTTCAGAGTATCAGTTTATCTTACGCGCGTTCGAGGAGCTCCTGTCTCATGGTAACCTAGAGGGCGATCCTGTTTTCACTGCATCTTATATTTGTTCTCGAGAGTTTCTGACTAATTACTTTGTATGTTCTTTGAATGATTGATATCTCGCAGGAATCGCAGATGAAAGTGCAGTAGATTGTATTTTGTTCCTTTTGTTTGCAATAAAAGACCATCATTATTGCACTCAAATGTGTCCTGGGATTCTGCTTTCAGAGAGGAGTTTTATTCAATTCTTTAACGTGCATCAGCATTTTAAGATGAATACTGTATTAATAAAGTATTTAGATTGCCCATAATTATCTAGAGCTTTACAGAGAGATACAAGGGAGGGACACATTTACAAAAGCAATTTACTAAATAGTTCAGTTCCCCAGCAGGAATATAACCATGAATGCCTTGTTTAGTTTCTGTTGATCCTGTCAGGTCATTTTATAATGAATTTTAGGTCTTAGTTTGTCTTCCTGAAGGGAAATCCCTGTTTTTAAACCTGAAGAGCATATATGTATATATATATATATATATTTACAAATTTGGGGATTTAAATGACTAACAATTACTAAAAGTTTTAGAACTGGTCCAGTAGATCGCCTCCACTGGCATCTGCAAACGTAATCCTTTGGGGCAGTTGTGCCTGTGAAAAGTACGTCCACTAAACGCGCTTGTTTTTGCCTCCGACAGGCTCAGACTGTTAAGCTAAGTGTCCGACAACGTTATGGAAAGGATCCCTACAGAGATAGTTACCACTTTTAAGCAACAACATGAACGAGAACTCCAGAAAGAAAAAGTGAACATCAAAAGTGTCATCGAAAATTTTGCAAGCTGAGGAAGATCATGTGATACAGCTGAAAGCTCCAAAACAGCTGCTTATAGACCCTTAAGTGAGATTTTTCTGTCTACAAATGTTACAATTATTATGACATCGGGGTTACAATGGCAGCACGAAAGGGGTGGAGGCGTTAGTCTATAAACGTCTCAACTCAACTTCCACTTACTAGATTTTTTCCAAAGCTTTCAGCCGCATCTCGTGATAACCACCATTGATCCTTTTTGCATAGATGTACATTTGGTGCTTTTGTCAGTTTTATAACATTATTTGAATATGTTTCATATTTTCAGGTTTTGGGCTGTTGCACATGTCACCATAAGACCTGAAAACATTTATTTGGATAAAAAAGGATAAAAAAACCTGACACAGTGACACACATAGTAGTAAGTTGCAGCCCTTCGCAGGATGATGGATGGATAGATAGTGTTTCAGTCTTTTAGGCCAGTGGCCATCAGTCTCTGTCACCTTCAGCCTCTTCCACTCACCACACCTGTGATAGTGACTAACTGACCCATTTCACACAACTCTCCATCCTGTCCAACTCAGCACCCTCTTCATCACCGGTTCACAGAGTGAAGCGACTGAGGCTGCTGGGTGTTTTTTTGTTGTTGTGTTGTTTGTTTTTGTCACACCTGCGTCGACTGGCCGGTTGTTGACCACCCACAACTCTCTCCCGTCACCCATCACTCCTCCCCTAAGCTGTGCCTCCTTAAATACTGTGAACTTATCACACTGAAATGATGCCCTCAAAACATTTACAAAGGAATTTACAATGGCATCCCTAATCTCAGTCCTCCCACTCTAAGTGCCTGTGTTTAATCCCCAGAGTTAACCTGGCTTTGGAGGTGGCACAAACACTATCAGTATGTGTTGTTTAGCAAAGTGACAATCGTCCCCTCTGGTCCAGATTAAGGGCAGGAGGAGAAACCAGATACGTAATCCTCTGTGGCATGTTGGACACAAATCTCCCTCCTTGGACTTCACTTTCATCACTTCAGCGTCCACGTCGCCCCCAGCCCAAAAGCACTCACTCTATTATCATGGCGTTGCCTGACTGGGATAACCCCCGGCCTAATCCATCACTGCTACCATCTGCATGTTTGTGCAGGCAGTGTGGGTAAATAACGCTGTGTTGGTGGGCTTGGGTTACCTCTCCTGTTTTCCTTTCTTTAGTTCTTGGCAGGTGACTGCAAGGGGCATTTTTTCACACATAATGAATCCGTCAGCAAATGTGTTTAGTTTTGTTGCCTCGTAAAACAGCAGCGGGTCTTTTCTTAAAACATTCTTAAAGACCCCACCCAAAGAAGTTAAAGTCGAGATGGGTTCTGACATCAAACTTTAACCTTTAGAAACTATTCTTGTAAAAAAAAAAAAGCCTGTTTTCTTCATCCTGCCCGTTTGCCAGCAGCGTTGTTGTGTTCCTTTGTTACCCTTCATGATTTATTAATTCAGACTGAAGAAAAGAGAGGTTGCCGCTTGTATTTTGTGCTCCTACCCTCCTCTCCAAAAACACTGATTGTGAGCTAATGAACACGGCCGCAGCGCTGGGGGACGCACATCAAAGGCCACAGCTGACTGAGCTGAACAGACAAATTGTTGGAGCTCATGGGTTTGGAAATAATGAAATGCTGCAGAGGGTGGGAGAGTGCGGAGCAGTTACAACAAAAATGTTGTCACATGGCCTGCGGTCCCGCTGGCCCTCTTCTCGGTGTGAAGTGTGTGAGGCTTCAGGGCAGCAGCCACCTGTGGCTGAGACAGTGGTGGCGAGTACCGGCAAGAAAAATGTAAATCTCTGGTCTGTGTCAGTCATAGGCAGTCAATGTTGCCCCTTTATACGAGATGATAGTGAAAAGCAGATTTTTCTGTCTTATTTTCTTCGCTTTTGGGGGGAGGGGGGATTTTGAAGTTAATTGTATTGTCTGTTGACAAAACAATCTCACTGCAAGGTCCATTTAGGAGCTGTTCTTGAGATTTGAATCTTATCACACAATCTTCGCCAGCAGATAGAGTTTGTCCACTTGTCATGCAATTGAAGGTGTTCAAATTTGGACTTTTACTGAGCACTTTAAGGACTTCTCATCGGCTTAGAGCTTAAAACCTGACTCTGCAGTTCCCCTCAGCTTTACGAACCTTTCTAGTGTCTTTCAGCTCATTGTTTTGGTTTTACGGTCCGCGACCTTACCGTCTTGTTCACTCTCACCTCTCTCACGAGCATTGTTTTATACTTGTTGTGTTATACAATCAGACAGCTACTGGAAGGACCCTACATTGAGATGTTTTTTTTAGATCATGGCATAAAGCAGAGCAAGTCTCGTGTATTCTTTCTTTGTTTTTCAGTACTTATTTTGTTCTATTTCTTTCTTTCCAAACAAAGGCCATCCTTAAACAAATGAGCAAGTAAATGAAGGAGCATTTTAAGCTGTCGTAGTTCACTTATAACATACAAAGTCCAAACAGTCCAAACAAAAAGACTAAAAAAGAAACCATGTAGAATAAAGCTGGAAAAAGTCTGTGGCGTCTGGTCTGACTGTTTGCAGACTGCCACTGTTTCATTCTGCCTTTTGTTATTTACAGGCCACAAGTATAGGGGTTTTACTTTACAATGGAGCATTTAAATGATGTAGTTTATCACCAATATGACAGTCAAATGTAAGCAGTCTGCTTTGTGCTGCAGTGTTGATCTCCTGTAGATTCCTTTTTACCATCCCAAGCTGAAATTAAAGAATTCTCACTTTTTTTTTTCTGATAAGAGCCGTGAGGTTTTTCTGATAAAAAATCTCACGAGAAAAAAAGAAAGACACGGCTCTTATCTAAATGATGACATATGTTAAAACCATCCTTCATGTGTCACCTTTAAGCAGTAAAGTTGACTTGTTTGCAGTATAGATGTGTACTTCCGACAAAGACGAGAGGTTGGGCACCGTGACAAAAAACCCCTTTGTGCAGCGACTCCTCTGAGACCGAGAGCGAAGACAATGGAGGTTTTCATCGATGAGCCACATTGTTACTGTAGATTGCACTGAGGGCCATTCACAGATCAGATCCTGTGTGCTCTGTTCCCAGCTCGCTCTGCCTACACGAAAAAGGTTGGTGTTCTGAAGCGCTGTGAGCCTGCGTTTCTCTCTGCTGACTCAAAGTTTTCCAGAGACATTTCAAAGGAAAGTACTGAGAGCAGCATATCTTATTGCACAATATGAAATTAAACTAGGATGATAGAGTGGTTTTCTCTGGAGCCTAATAAATAAAGTATAAACATACAGATAATATCCATAGGATCATTCTTTCTTTTGGCAGACTGACTATCCCTGCCACCCACTGCTGTAACATGCACCTTTAACGACAAAAACATGTACGTGTTAGATTGCAAAGGGCAGACAGCTACATGGTTTTACATATCAGGCTTTGAGTTTTTCTTATGGAGCAGCCTCTAATTGGGCTCATGGCATGCAACAGGCTCTGATCAGAATGGGTGGGCAGCCATCTTACTGGGCCGTGACAGGGAGACCCCCACATCTCCCTGCATTATTCTGCAGTGCTGGAGCAGATATAATCTCCAGTGAATTTTAATCCCTGCAAAACAATGCAACGTTCCCTGGGAAATGTTCGTAGGATTTAGAAGAGGAAACAACAACACACAATTGAATGGAGCAGACTAAAATACAGCTAAGACTGGACTTATACATATGCTAGAAAAATATGTGAGGTGCCTGGAGGAAGTTTATATTCTGCAGTTAACCAGACTACGAGTCTATAGCCATGCTAGCATCTCTGTGAGGCTGTACATACACAGCCGCGGTTGGAGTTGATTGCCATCGTCAACATGCTACCATGCGCACACTGACACTGATATGTACAGATATGTATTTATTTATTGATCCTCTGGGAACCATGAACACCATTACCAAATTTCACAATAGTCCTTGAATAATTTTCAAGCTATTTCAATGATCTATTAAGAATGTCAGCCTAATGGTGGCACTTAAAGACAAGTCAGGTGACCTTAACCAAAGTCATTATGATTGACATATTTTATTAAAAGGTTTTGACCTGCTGGTGGTGCTACAGAAAAAGTCAGCGAATTACAAGTTGCTGGTGATCCCCAAGGACCTTCAATATCTGTATCAAAGTTAACAGCAATACATTGTCAAGATATTTTACTCTGAATGACGGTAGGGTTCATCCTCTGAGAACCATGGATGTCTACACAACATATCATGGCAATCCACCCAGTAGTTGTTGAGATATTTCAGTCTGGACCAAAGTGGTTGCACCACCGACATAACGATCCCTAGAGCCACGCTGCTAAAAAAGACTTCAAATTGACATAAGAATTTCACCATCTATCACTTTCAGGGACGTCTGTCTGTCTGTCTGCATGTCGGCTGTTCTCTGCGCCCGCTGTTGTTATTTTTAGTGTTAAAGCTGTTTACCTTCACCTGCTTGTGTCTGTCAGTCTGCGACTATTACAAGGCCCATGAAGCGGCATCTAATCTGACTGACCAGACACCCACCACTCCCTCTGCATGCTCGCTGTGAACAGCTGGACCTGGTCGTGTGGATGCAGTCTGACAGCCGGACCGGCCGTCTACTCTCAGCTCTACTACCACCAACTGTGCGCATCTGTGCACATGACGGCGCTCGTCATGTGACTGCTGCCTCCGTGTCAGAGCTCAGCAGCATAGCAGACCACCACCGGAGGCTGTTGCTGTTAGTTCCAAGCCCTTGGAGCAGATGAGTGGTCATAAAACCTCACCTAAGATTATGCCATCCCTGCAAGCTCAGCTTATTGTGAACCAGTCAGTTAGTTTGGGTTTTATAATGTTTTATCATCTGTTTAGCTCTGATTTGTGTTTGCTGCCTTTATTTTCCTGCCCTCCTCTTCAGTCTTTTATCTAATAGAGAGACCTCTCCTGACTGGGACAGATGAGCCTGTCACACTCAGCTGTTTGGCTGGATGATGTATCACCAGGACTCGGGCTTACAGTCAGGACATGTGCTTTTTTGTTACAACAACATCAGAACAGCCTTAACATATCTGATTTATAGCTCTGATTTACTACAGGGGCAGACAGAGCATTCACATATCTAAAGCAGACAGAGGCCTACACCATTACGAGTACAATCAGTTGTATTGTCACATTAGCCCATTTTGTCTAGGATATTTTAATTATGTCTGTTGCTGCTGCTTGTTTTTCTTTACAAACCAGACTCCACTTACATCTTTTGTCAATTTTTTATTTTGTCATTTAACCCCTGATATAAGACATGTTATAGTTCTTCATCTCTTGAATGACAAAAAACATTGTAAAAATGCATTTATAATTTAAATATCTCTGCACATACTCATCATAGTTCTCTGGTAACATATACTTAAAAGTATGTTATGAACAGGACAATGGGAATGCAAATCACAATTGTCTTATTTTTGATTTAGACCTCTTAGTGTGCGTTTTAAAGGTAATGTTGTTAAAGTAGTTTTTACATCTACATTTCTGTCTTTTTTTTATTTAGTTGAGTTTTCATATTCTATATATTCACTTGAATGGGAAAGTGTGTCCGAAGTTTTGACTGGTACTGTATTTGGTGTATTTGATGTATTACTGTCTTTGCACTCCTTGTCTTTGAGTTTAATGCACTTCTGATTGAGTTTGCATTGTACACAACGTGAATTGTTTTAGATGTTTATCACCCTGATGGTTATCTATACCTGTCATCAAAGAGCCAGCACTCTGCACTAGGGCCCCAGACCCTCGGGGCTTGAAGGCTTCAGGTTCACTTTGTGGTGTTTGTGGTAATTTGATAAACTGCTATTTGTTTGTTAGGGCTTTAAGCACAATGAACACCACAGAAACCGAAACTACAGGCGCCTTTAGGTGACAGCTGCAAGATTATTAATCTTTAGGGCTCATGTTGTATAGTTAAACTGTAGTTTTAAAGCCTTTATAATTTCAATGTATCTTTTATTTATCTATGACATTTGCCTCATTGGGTAATATATATGTTTATGTGTATGATTGGTTGTATATTTCTTAAACTTTTTTCCCGCGGCCCATCTTATTTATGTGGATTTATGTGTGTTGCTGGAGTTTTGAGGCATATTTCTAAATAAATGTGTTCTTAATCAAGTTACCACAAACAAATTACTAACTGATACATACACAGAAGGCACAGAGAGTGGAAGAAACTGCAGCTCAATGGTGACCCACAGCTTCTATTTTTGCATCGGGGCCCCATAGAGTTAATCCAGCCCCAAGCTTGTTCATATATAGGATTATGCATTTTTTTGCATATATCTGACAATATATTTAAATACAACTGGTGGTCAATGTGCAGATGTTACCCTTTTCATTATGATGACCAAACACACAACCAAAACACACCAAACTGAGTGTCATTGAGAGTAAAATTGACTGAAAAACAACAATCATTCTCCAACATCAGCACAGAAGCAAAGAAGTACAGTATTTATCTGCCATTTCCTCTCTTTGTTTTCTCTTCTTACAATAGTTTCCTGATTGACCACTTGACTTTCTAATCATCTATGTCCTCATCTTAATAAGAGGCACTTCTGACTTAATTAAACACAGCCACGATCATATACAGTAGCAGGGATGACAAAAGCCAACAGAGACAAAAGGAGGAGAGGAACTCCATTGTTCCACCACAACACAGGCATGTGTTACGGGGGAGGCGAGGATGAGGTGAAGCACAGCTCATGTCAAATCGAATAAATTACTTTCAACAAGGAGGGTTGAGCGGCTGCGGGAAGCCCATTTAGGAGCTTTTAAAGTCGAACAGCGTGAAGTCTTAATTACTGAGACTTAACACTGGCCAGCGCTGCGCTCACGCTGCGATGGTCAGGAGTTGGAGGCTGCTGCCCCCGTGGCTTCAGAAGAAAGACAGAAGACTGAAAACTGAAGACAAAACAGAACATTTCCACTGTCTCTGCCAGTCGGGGGGGAAATAAAGGTTGATTCAATTTAATTTAATTTCTGGATTGTTAGATAAAAGCTGCTAAGGCCCCATCCATCCTCAAACAAATTCCACCTTTTATCCCTCCTGTCAGATTGAACCTTCATGCACACTCGGGTTTATTGGCAGTAATGATCCCAGGTTACTCCCCACTGACCAATCACATGTTAATGCTTGCTGTTCCGATGAAGGAGGGAGGGGTCGGTTACTTGGAAAAGGACCAGAAGCGATGAGAATCTCCGGTTCCATTAGTTATAAGGTGTGATGGTGTGAATGAAAATAAGGATATACACACTGACCCTTGACCTTTACTTCTTCCTGAAATGTCTTCAGATGTGCTTTAACTGCTTCAGCGTCACTTCACAGTTTGTTTTGTCTCAAAGATAATACCAATTAGGCTTTTTTTTTTTACTTAAACTAAATGTGATTCTGCCCATATATACCCACCAAAGTCTTCATGTTGTCAACTATGTTCACAAAAGGTGTCCCACAAGATTCTATGATAGAACCTGGTATTTTTCTATGCAGATGATACACTAATCAATACGGTCGCCCCCTTTTTAAACCAAACTATTACAGACTTCTAACTAAATTCAGGTATCATTTTAGCCAGTTAAAATCAACCTTAAATGTTAAAAAACAATGTATATAACTTTCTCATTCATACAAAAGCTAAACCCGTTCCTTTTGGCAGCAAGAAAACAAAATGTTGTTCAGTCCATATTTGATCTGTTTGAGATTTCAGTGACACCCTGTATGTACATGCATGGGACTCAGTGCTGTACACCTAAAGTAATTGTGTGTGACTTGTGTGTTAACTTCTCTATGCTGCCGTTTTGGCCATGTTTCTCTTGTAAAATAGAAAAAGTATCTCGAGAGACACCCCAGTTATAAAGGTTTAATTAATAACACCTAAAAATTCCTGTGCTACTTGTTATATGGGGATTTTGTGTATTTGTTTATATCATTACTGTTATAAGCTATCCAGCTCACAACTGTTTTATTTGAAAAGTTTTACTGCAACTAAGCAAAGTTTCACCTCATCCTCACATCGTCATTCAACACAGTCAGGGCTGTTTTCTTTCCTAATTAGCTGAATATCCGAGTGTCTCCTGTGGTGATATCAGAACAAATGTCACGGGTCATTCTTATTTTGGCTGAAGTACGTGTTTGTTCTTGTATAAGGACCCCCCCGGGCTGTGTTACCCTTAGAGGTCATGCATTGGCCCCTCCAGCAGCCGTGAGGATCAGGGGTCTGGTAGCCGTGACGATGCACTTTCATTTCAGCCAGCTAGTAATCCCACAATGCAATAAAACTGTCTGGACCCTGCGTCTGGCTCCAGTCAGACCAACTTTACTCACAAAAATGTCCAACCCCCCCTTAACATTATTAAGTGGAATGTAAATCTCCAAATAGATGTTTAGAGCTCTTTTCTCTTTTTTTTTCTTAAAAAATGTGATCTGTCATTAAACAGCTATTTGCCAGAAGAGAGTCTGTAATTATAGAGGCGCAGAGAGTCATATGTGTTATAATAAGGGAGTGCATCCCAACCAAACCAAGACACCAGCGGGGACAGAGGTCACTGCACTCTGGTCAGGCTGTGTTTACGTTGGCGAAGGAGGTTCAGCTGTGTGCAGAAAGTGTGTCTCTGGGTTTAGACATTATCTCACAGTTGGTTTTGGTCAACTTTACAAAACAAACAAGTGGCTTCTGCACTGTCCTCCACTGTCTTGCATGTTGTTTTGTAAAGAGGAATGCTGACTGGATAATAATTAAAATTATAATAGTTTTAGTCAGAGGAAATTTTTGAGGGGGAAAAACATTGCAATTTGTTGTCTTTAAAACTGCAAAACTGATTTGTTTGGCTTTGGGGCAGCAGAAACATGCAGTGAACACAACACTGACATATTAACACCTTTAAAGTTGTTATGATGAACTTGTTAGCAAACAGCTGCTTTTTACAAATCCAGCTAGTCCACAGCAACATTATCATCATATCATTATATCCACATGTTTCTGACCAGCTGATGAATATAAGTCCAATATTAACTGTATTTTAGCTCTGTGTTTGGTCTCCACCAACTCCTGAGAGAAATATCTGGCTCTCCTTACTGTATCTGTCTACTGTTGCCTGCTGAGCAGGTACTGTACAGTAGGTTTTTAGAGCTGTATTGAAAATACTGGACAGATTCAAACTTTTACCTGGTGGTGGTGCTAGATGAAAAGCTAAGGCATCGCCAATGTTATTGCAATTAATCCTGAAGGGATGGGTAGCTGTATCAAATGTCAAAGCAATATATCCAGTAGTTGTTGAGATATTTCACTCAAAACTAGAGGAAAAGTAAGGGGATCACCAAAGTTAGTAGGATTCATCTTCTGGGGACTATGAATACTTAAACAAAATGTCATGGTAGTCCCTCCAATTGTTAGGACTCCAAAGTGGTGGACTGAACTTGAATTCCCATTTGAATGTATGCAGTAGTGACAGACTGTATCAAACCTCAGTGCTGCCACACAATACAGAAAATGTGAAACCTATTGATGACTTCAGTTTCCTTAATACAGATCTGTTTCATACACGCGGCCCGAGTCACCGTAACCCGATCGTCATACATTAACATCACTTCCTGTATCACATATTGAGTCTGCATGTGAGTTTTGGAGAAATCATCCTGAAATGAACCAAATCTAATTATAGGCAAGAACTGAGGGTGTTGTAAGGTAAACTGAGGGGTGATGAACTAGACCACATCAGATACTGTGTTTAACTGAGGAGCACGATTCCATGTAAGGTTTTAGTGGCTATAATCATTCTCCTACTTATTTCTGATGGGATGATAAAACTTGTTTTTGGTGACATTTATTCAACTTATTTTATTTCAGAACATGAACCTATATTACATTTCATTTTACATTCAAAACAGAATCCAGGTGAGTTCTCAAACATCAAACATTTTCAACTTTTTTGTCTATTTGATGGTTAACTTTGCCTCTTTTCCCCTGAAACAGCTACATTATTATAGCCAAGCCTAGACTATTTACTTTTTAAAGTTTTGACAGCCAAAAATGGCAAAACAATAAAAATGTGTTGAAAAACACATGAAACACATAATACATGAAAAAAGGATGTTATGCTCCACAATAGGGCAGAACTCATTGCTCATCATTAACTTTTACCCATTAAAACAATCAATTAGCCTCTGATCAATATGTCCAGATAGTCCTCAGGTTTTTGAGGCTTTTAAAATGTGGTCAAGATGATGCTAGACTGATCCTTGACAAATGCCTCTCACACCCACCGGGCATCACCAGCAGCATAATCACTTAACATTAAGCAGCAAATGCTGAGTCAGTGTAGGTAAAACAAAGGTCAGGCTGTGTGTTACTGGCAGAGGCAGAGAGAGAGCGGTCACGCTGGGACAGTGAAGACACCTCCTGCCTGAAAAGTCTCATATGAAACTGTGTCTGTTGATATTTCTCCTGGTAGAAACTAAACGTGTGGGAATGTCCTTTTAGATTCTGTTGTCCTTGGGTTGAAACTTGTGTTAACATGGGCAGACCTAACGTACAGTGTGCTGTAGGAATGCACTGGTTGAGCAGTCATTGCGTACACAAGAGGCGCCACAGGGATTTTTGAGGGGCTCCCTCTGTGTGTGTGTGTGTGCGCGCTCTGGTTTATGGGCTGCAACTCACCTCAGGAGCTGTGAATTTATAATAAACAAGTGCTTTGAAATATAAATACTGCTTTGTTTGTTTGATTTAGGGTTGATTTGATCTGATCAATGACACTAACAATATGAACTCCAGAGGGAGGTGAAAATAAAGGTGAGACTGTGGCTGGTGGATAATATAAAATGATCAATACAGCAGCGTAGAAATACATCTACACTAACAAAGTCCTGCATTTAAAATGTAACAAATGTATTATTAGCTAAATGTACTTATTTCAGAAAAATGTATATTATATTATTGTATTATAATTATAGATGTATTAATGTGTGATCACTTTAATGTTGCAGCTGGTAAAGGTGCAGCAAATTTTTCCTACTTTCTATACTGCTGGGAAGCATAATCTATAATACATCAGATCCGATTTCATACCATCCATCCATTATCTATAGCGCTTATCCTTAAAGGGTCATGGGGACATCAGAATGTATTCATTTTAATATGTTTTGTATTAATAATCTGGATCTGTCAAATAATTAATAACTAAAGCTGTCCAAATAAATGTAGTAAAAAGCTCAATATTTGCCTTTGAAATGTAGTAAAATTATTAGCATACATTTGAAATTGTCATGGGAAATACAAGCACCTCACAATTGTACTGAGAAGTACAGTACTTGAGTAAATGTACTTAGTAAATTTACGTCGGGTCGGTGGTTCAATCCCCGACTCCTCCTGTCCACATGTCAAAATGCCCTTGAGCAAGACACTGAACCCCAAATAGCTCCTTGTCTCCTCTCATCAGTGTGTGAATGGAAGAATGAGATGCAAATTACTACTTGTCCTACTATAAGTGCAGTTAATTCACCATGTCTTTGGCAGTGTGAGGAAAACAGGGGAAACAGTGTAGCTGCTCAAAACTTTCATCAGTTATCAGTTTTGCCCGTAGATGGCAGCCATGAGTTTTGTTTAGCTAGAATCCAAAACACAGTCCGGTTGCGCAAACTTTGCATCAGGCACGTTTTGCCTTTTGCATTTGTAACCCGAACCTGTGGAGAGCAACGTGGAATGGACTTGTACCAACTATGAAAGCAGGTCAAACAGTCAGAACAGAGACTTAATCAACAAATGGAGAGCAAAATCACAACAGTCTTAATGTGTGCGCATGTCGCCTCTCTCCTCTCCTGAACTGCCATAAGACAGAAAGATGAATGAAAGTAGCAGAGCTGAGAAGGAACATTTAAGCATCATTCAGGTCTATAAAACTGTATTGATTTGCTGCTCCTCTTCCTGCACAGTCCCTGCCTGGCCGGTGCCAGAGTAATTTGTCCCCCAGGTCTAAGGTTGCATGTGAATTTTCTGTTGTGTCAGCTGAGTTTAGTGCAGTGCATGCTTGAGAGGAGGTGAACTCTCATTATCCCACACTGCTTTAATTAAGAGCTCGCTGTCAAAGAAAGCAACATCTTTAACTCATTTATTACCTCCTGCAGTAGGCATCTCCAAACGGCAATATTTCATCTTCCACAGTAGAGCGTGTAACTTTGTCACGAACACATCTGCAGCAGACAAATCGAGAGCAGAAAATTAAGGTTTTATTTAACAGACAGCAAGAAGGCGTAAATGCTTCACTACGACCAATATCCCTCACAGTGTATGAATAGGGATATATTATGGTTCCACGCCTCACAATTAACGTCCGGTGCCAATGCAGGAAGTCCTTTGTGCAGCCAGACAGAAAGTGAGGATGTGGATGGGCGAGAAGCACAACTGATTCTCATGCAGGAGGTCAGAGATCGTGTCCCATCACAGACCTGCCATTAACAAATGCCTTTTTATTAACCGTAACCACAAACCTTCCCTAACTTTAGTGTTTTAGTTGCCAAACCGTGATTTATTTTTCAAGACCACAATCTTTCCATAAACCACAGTTACCTTTGTTGGATGGAAAAACAAATAATTGAATGCAATCTGGGGTTTTGCAAAATCTTCCTCTTCTTAGAGTTGTATAAAGGTCAATCAACAGAAACATTGTTAGTAGCAGCTAATGCGCCAGGAGGATCCTTTAAGCGACTGCATGTAATTAAGGTCCTCTTTATTACTTCCTAGCACATAAAGCATAGATTTGCACTACATCAACTAACATGGTACAGGACATAATGGCACAGACTTTTGGGGCTGAATGTATCGTACTCTGATTGCTGAACTTTTATGTGTACTAATGATGCAGTGTGTTGTGTAGACATTGTAGCTTCTGCCTGCCCTGTGAAGGGAAACACACATTCAGTTTGGCTAGTTTGGTCATTTCATACGTTTTTGTGCCATAATGATTGAATTGAATGTCTTAATGCTCAAATGTGATAAGTTTGTGCAGTAATTTAGACAATGTCTTAGACAGGACGCACCGCAGAGCTCCGCATCCACCTTTGACTCAAGTCTCCTGTATTGAAAGTCCAGCTGCTAAACTTTCATCTTAACAAATTGTAAGTACCTCATTTTGAATGGAGCCCCCTCATACTTTAGGGGTTAAGCGGCTGACCATGAACGCAACAACCCCAGAGTCCAGCCGGGGTCCTTTGTTGCATGTCAATTCACATCTCTCTGTCTCTCTCTCTCTCTTTCTCTCTCTCTCCCTTCATTTCATGTAATCCCTCTGCTATCAGCTGTCTAATAAAGGCATACAAATGCTTTGCCTCTCAGAACCTGTATCCACCCAAAACTTCACAACGATATCATGGAAAGTTGGTCAAGCAGGCCTCTATGAATGCACATGCAGTTATCACTAATGCAATGTTTTAACTCTGAACATGTCAATTTGGAGCTGTTGAGTTTCATCAAGCATTCTTAGATGATTAGAAAATAAAAAAAAAGTCTGATTTTGGCGTCCAAGTCGTCGTAAAAACCCTGCAAAGCAAAGCAACTGCTGGTTGACCTTGTCACACGGCCGCTGCTGGAAGTGGTTGCTGAGGTGTGGCCTTTTGGTTCTGCAACACAACAACACAACATCTTTGTGGCTTTCTGCACAAAACAAGATAAGTAGCACACACAATTCAAATGTCACTCCCTTCATAAGTTGTGTATCGTGACAAAATCTTGATTTTGGGCCTTGTGACGACTCTCTTTGGGTATAGATGGTGCCATTTCCTTGGATATGCTTCAGTAACTCACCTCCTCCCCTGATGGGAGTTGTAAAGGTTGCATTAGCACAGACTCACAGCCTGCTGGTTGAAGAGTCCTGTGGTGGGGGAAGCCAGGACGGGTGCCAGGTCTGGAGGGGTGCACAGGCCCAGCCGTGCTCAGCACGTCCCAAACAACCGGTGCACGAACCAGAGCCATCTGCTGTCCATTTCACTTACATTCTCACTTGATGCTCTGCCAGCCTCTCGGTTTTTTCACCTCTGGAACGAGACTAATCCTCCCGTCCTCACTCGAGCCACCAAAGCTTCGGGTTCAGCTGGCAGGACACCACGGTTACTCTTCTGATGTTTGCCTGAGAAAACAAAGAGCTCGACTTCCCTGAAACGATTTTCAAAGCGGTATCATTTATCACAAAGCCTCTTCCCAGCTCCATCTTCTACTTACTGTAATGACCAGAGTTGCTTCTCCACTCTTCATGAGTGTGTTTCGGTCATTTCCATCAACTAAATAACCATTAAGCACTCAGCAATCTGGCCTCAACTATTAAAGCACATAAATGGCTCATGACCTGAATGTCAGATGCATCATCTTCAAGACTGGAGCATCACTGCTTGAGTAATTTCCACCAACTAAATAACCATTAAGCACTCAGCGTCCTGGCCTCCTCAACCGTTAAAACACACTGGGGCATAAAAGAAGAAGAAGCAATTGATCAAAGAAGTTATGACTCCTAGAGAAACAAGTATAAAGAGGCTGCAGTTTGAGTTTTTTGGAGTTGGAGTCATTTAAAAGCTTTCTATTCTGAAAAATATGAGCATTTATTCGATTTTTTTCTGACTCAATATGCTTGCAGTTGCTTACAACTTTCTATGCAGCTCTGCATCGCAAGAATGTGAATGTGTTTTACGACCTCTCAGACGTTTCTTGACAGTTGTATTATAAGACGCAGTGTTTCAGTATGAGTCAAGAACGTGCTTATAGAAAATTATGATTCATCAAGAATCAGATGTTATTACTGTGTGCGTGAAATCTCAAGTTCCCTTTTTTCTCTTCGGGTAATGTCATACCGTTGACTGATGCATTTGAAAAGCATAAAAACTAATGGGCCTTTAGAAGGTTGTCAGACAACAAGTCATAAACATTCATGAGATGATTATTCATTATTCATTATGGATGTATAATGTTTTATAGGAGCTGATAAAACGCATCAGTAACCATTATGTGCTCTTAAAAACAAGGTCAGGATGTTTTTTCAATGAATTCAATTTGTGAGTGTCCTTATATGCATCTTAGATTTTATATTTCAAATATAGCAGACCTATAAAGGGGTTGTTGAAATGTTGGCTCTTATGCTGCATTTAAAGGTGTTCATATTTTTGTGGTTACAAGTGCAGCAGCTTTTCTGTGATGAGCACCTCCTCAACACTGGTGATATCGATCTTCTCACCTGACCCTCAGCAAAAAAGCAAATAAGTATATTTTCCTAAATGTCTTTTAAATACATTTGGTTAATAATATCTCAGTATTTCTCTTGCTGCTGCATATAACGTATGCCTATTACAAAAGGTACGTTTTAAGTTTACATTTACAGATGTCTCATTGCGCAGGCTGTTTCAACACCTTTTAAAGCATGAAAGCCAAAAGCTGCTTCACCAAGAAAAAGTAAAAGTATTCTTGTTTTCTTTATTTTACTTGATTCCTATGTGTTTTCCAGACCAGGGGGAGTGAACATGTGCTCTGAAATAAGAGGCCTTTCCAACCAGACTCTTTGTCCTTTCTCTGTGGTGCAGACCACACATGTCTTTTTTAAACGTGAGTGGTATGAGATTGTACTTTAATATATATAGCCCAGAGAAATGTTCATGCTGATGATACTGATGCATCTTTTTTTTTTTTTATTCTCTTTGTACACGAATGCCAGCAGTGTCACAGGCCAATACTGGTATGTGACTCAGATTGATAGTGGCATATCAATCAAGTTTTGTGTCAGTGTGGAATCTGTTCAAGCGACTTTGTCTGTGTGTGTGTGTGTGTGTGTGTGTGTGTGTGCGTGCGTGCGTGCGTGCGTGCGTGTGTGTGGGAGGGCTGGAGGGTTTGGTGATAATTCAGCTGCAAATGAATAACAGCAGGAAGAGATGGTGCAGATGATCAGTGATTTTCCTCTGAAGAAAGTGATGATATGGTTCCACAGAATTAAGTAAGTTACCACACGATCCTTTACCGCACAGATACACATTATTACTGGCTGATCACCATCCGGCTTTTTCCAGCTGAATTACCACATGGTGTCCATAGAGAAAGTGATAAAGAGAAAGCCAGCAAGGTGAAAAGGATGCCAGTTGTACATCTGTGAAACCTATAAGTACCTTGTCTGTGAAATGTTAACAATCCATTGTCAGTAAAATCCATTAGCTCACAGACAGTAGGGACACACCCGGAAAAGACTGAAGCTTTCCAGACTCCTTCTCCAAACTTCACCTCCGCCTACCTTCAGGGAACAACCAGTTCAGGTAATTTAATTAGCTGGACAAATGACCGCCAGCTCCATGTTCATGTGATTACACCAGGTTTTAAGAGATAGACTCGACTCTGTGTCAAGTGTTTGCCCCACGAAATCAAACGTTGCACGTCATTTCAGTAATAGACTGAACTGTGTTTTACCTTCCGGAGATATGATCGTCCCCAGTCAGAATCATGTCGAAGAGCAAGACTGGAAGTAATAAGAGCTTTAATCTTGCTTAGATCATGCCGACAAAACCTCTCTCATCTGTCTGCGCGGTTCAGAAGCTGCTCTCTATGATTTGTAAATACAGATACAAAATATTCTAATTTGCTTCCCTTCATCTGCTTTTCAATCAGTCTTACAAGACAAAACGGCTCAATAAAAACTTCAAAATCAAGATATGATGCTTTCACTTGATTAACACTTGGATATACATTCCTTAAAACCCTTTGAAGGGCCTTCAAAAGGAAGTTAAGGTGAATTGGGTACCTTTAAGGGATTAAACATCTGAATTTGATCCTGAGCAGACAAAAGGCCCTTAATGTTGCTTATACTCCTTCCTCTGATGTTACATAAAGGTTCAGGTGTCTAACTTGTGAATTTAAGATGCATGTAAGGGACTCAAACTTTTACCATGCAAAACAAGATACAACTGAGGCTTTAAATTTTGCCTTTTTCAGGTGTGTGGATGAAACAGCATTTTAGGCCCTCCTGCTGTAGTGTGTTTAAGTGTGTGTGTGTGTGTGTGTGGGTGTGTGTGAAGCAGAGAGAGAAAAAGGATGACACAACTATTTTCTTTGTTGTAAAACCACTTTCACAGGCTGCAGGATTTCTCACTATGACTGCCAGTTTCATACCAAACGATTCAAAAAACCGTTACAAACCACACGTCATCACAATGTGTTGAGACCAATTTTTTGTTGTTCTCATTGTCAGGTCATTTAATTCACTATCATCCTCCTGTGGTCTCAGTGACTCAACACTAAAGTTGATCAACTTTAACAGGAAACAAAAAGACGGCACCTTCACGTCTTTACCTTTCTCACTCATGTTTGTTTCAATTTGCAGGGTGACAAATTGTGCTCAGCAAAAAAGTAAATGCAAAAAAAAACAAAAAAAAAACACACATAGCCTCTAAGTAAATTAGCATTAAGCCATAAAACAATACCCAAAAGTGAGTGATTTTTTGCGAACTGCAGGGCATGACGTAGCTAGATGTCTCGCAGACAGGCCGTCTCTGAGTGCCCCGGCAGCGACGAGATGGTATGAATGATGCATGGCTTTACCACTTCCCAAAGCGCGCTGCTATATGAGGTGGCTGAGTAACTGCACAGACACATAGTGCACGGCGACTCTGGGAAAGCAGAGAGACAGCAACTCTGATACACAGAAGCCAAGTTATTGTTTCAGAAAGCAAAAGGGAGTAGCCCACGTGTGTGTTTGTGTGTGTGTGTGTGTGTGTGTGCGCGCACAGTCTGTGGGTGTATGAGTGGCAGCAAACATGCATGCTCAAAGGCACATTCACAACGTCAGTGTCAGCTGTAGAAGAGGGTGTGTTCCTCTAACCATAAACCACAGAACACACATTTACACAAACACACACACACACACACACACACACATACACTTTAAATACCCTTATGCCTTACATACAGCCAGTTGATCCAACTCTATTTCACTCAATGACACCATCATGGGATGCTCAGGGCTGTTGATTTTGGGTCTTGTCCTAAATGTTGCTCACTCCTTGGAAATTCTGGGTAAGTCTGCAGGGTTACAATCCGTCTGTGACTGTCAGCTGTTTATGGGCTTATTTTACTGGCCCTTAAGGTCTTGTTTAACCTGTGGCATTTACACAAACAGCACAGCTATGGTTTCCCTAACTGATTAGTCCAATTATAAATGCATACAGGCAATAAAGCCACATGCTGGATGCATCTTGAATGCACTAAATAATGACTTTCTGCAATATATTGCTGATGGCATGTTGGTATTGTCCCTCTGGCAGTCAGTTCATTATTATTGATCATTGGTGGCACCTAAAACCACATTAGTTTCTTTACTGCCTTTTAAAGTTAATATATGAGGGTTGTTAAAGTTTTTTTTTTATGTAAGGGTTTTTTACCCTCTGCAAGCTACATTTGTTTACAGATCCTATTGCACGGTTTTAGGTTCAGTGTGAAGTCTTTGTCTCTGCAGAGTCTTTGGGATTTGCAGCTGGAGATGAAAGTTTAAACGTGTGAAAAAGCTCTGTTTTTTATAGTCGAAAGTTTAATTTGTTTACCACATCCCCATTCTGCAGAGGAAGAGTTGCTGTGTGCCACGGGTAAATGGCTGCTGTTTGGTGAGAAAAAGTAGCCCCGGGGGCTCAGGAAATATGATGCAGTGCATGAATACCTGATATTTTTCCCTCAGTTATTACTTGTATCCTTAAGGTGTGCCTTTTCCATGCTTGGCTGACATTTATTTTGGCAATAACCTGGAAGGGCAAATGAATTATAAACCCACAAAGCATAATTGAACCTGTACAGCATATTTATTCTCTCCCTCTGTGTCCTTTCCTCTAAAAGGTTTTGGAGGCTCTCCACATTGTTTCCATTTGCTGTGATGTATAGTAAGACAGCCTTTCAGCTTCAACAGTGTTTGATGCAAACTGTTTAGTTCAGACTGCAGCAGCTGGCTATATGTTCCGTGGTTTTTCATGAAGAAGCAGCAGCAAGCTAGATTGTTTTACACGTATCTAAAGCTGAATAGAAGTTCTTGGCTTCAGCTGTGTCCTCAAGTGCACTTTAATAAAGTCAGCAGAGGAAGCACGATGAAAGGGACTTGGTATGCATTGGAGTCTGCACACTGTCCTTTCTGCACTTGCTAAAACTTGTCAGCTTCTATTAAACGTCCCTTCCTCTGAATACTCTCCTCACCATGCCTGATTTCTCAAGTGTGGAGGAAGAGGTCGTCTGTGTCTGGGAATGGATCGGGGCGTAACTTTTGGACTGTTTTCATTTCATTAACATAATGGAGTCCTGCATTAAATATACTCTGAAGAGGAAGAGGCCACGTTAGTCAAGTGTCATTGTGTGCATGAAGTCCAATTCCTGTCTGCATGAAGTCCAATTCCTGATTATTACACTACTCTGTCATTTTTATATCATTCTTTGGGTTGCAGCCCCATGTTTTTTTATCCATGTAGCGGCGTGGCTTTACAGGTGGCAACTTTGGTCCAGTATAAAATAACTCATCAACTATTGGATGGATTGCCATGGAATTCTGTACAGGCATTCATGTTCCCCAGAGGACGTATCCTAATGACATTGATCATCCTGTTACTTTTCTTCTAGCACCACCAGCAGTTTCACAATCCCCCCTATGTAGTGAAACACCTACTGGATGAATTGGTGTAAAATTCTGTACAGACATTCACGTTCCCCAGAGGATGTATTGTAATGTAATGGTGACCCCACAACTTTTTATATAGCACCACCATGAGGTTGACATTTGTGATTCAGAGTCTCAACACATATTGGATGGGTTGCAATAAAATTGAGTTTAGATATTGATGTTTCCCACAAGATGAATTTTAAATATTTTTGGTAAATGCCCTGGCTTTACATCTAGTGCCACCATCAGGTCAACATTTAAATTTGCATCCTATAATATTTTCAAAATATATTTATTCTTTCAAATTTTAAATGTTTTCATTTTCAATTGCACATTTAAATCTAAGCTTTTGCATTTAAGCTTTTAAGCAGGTGCTAAACATCAGCATGTTAGCATCGTTGATGTGAGTGTGGCTGTAGAGTCTTAGTCTTGCTTAAATTGATTAGTCATTGGCATGTTCTAATTATGATAAAATGACTGAGAACCTCATAAGCACTGACCCGGTTAATTTGACTTATCCATCACAGTTTCACTTAACCAGTGAAAGACAATAGGATGTGCAGAAACCCCTTTGATAGGCACAACAGTGGACATCTATCAGCCTGCAGTCAGTCCTCACAGGAAGAGAAACAATCACATTTACCCCCTCAAGACATTTCTGCTTTGCCTGTGTTTGCAATTTTAGGCCTGTTCAGGTGAACTTATGACCTCTGGTTGTTATTGAACATTGCATTGTTCTGTGTCTCAGATCCGGCTGGACATTTGGAGATCTCACACAACATCACAGCGGTCCTGGGAGAGTCTGTGTACCTGAGGTGTAGATATCTGGGCAAGAATGACATCGAGAGCGCTGAGTGGACACGCAAGATTAACTTTAAAAATAAGCGATTGGCAGGATTTCTTCTTGACAGGGCATTTAGTCGCGATGACTTCTCGGACCCAGACTCCATTACCAACCTCACGGTTAAGATGAATGTGTCCAGTGTGGAAGCAGAGGGAAAATACACCTGCGAGTTTAAATCAGAGGATGAGGGTTACTCTCACAGCGTATTCCTCACTGTTGTAGGTAAGCCAAGCCCATAATGTATGTGTACATTTCAAAATCTAAAAGGTAATAACTGATGCATCATCAGTCTGATTTGAATGATGTACCTTTGACTGAAAACACGCCTATGTCATTAAAGGACATGTTTACTTGTTAATTAATTTGCAGCACGGCCTCATATCGAGATCCTGGTGAATGCAGAGACCATAAACGGCCTTCACTATCAGTCGGTGTCATGCTCTGCCATCGGTGGCAGGCCTGTGCCTCAGATCAGCTGGTTGGTCGACGGCCTTCCTCCCCCAGATTACCCTTTTACTGTGAATGTGAGTGAGATTGTTCACTCAAACGGAACCTCCACCCTGAGCAGCATCCTCCGCTTCCCCACCCACCTGCAGGACGAGGACAGCGTAATATGTGTGGTCCAACACCCGACCCTCCTAACCCCCAAACTCACCACAGTGAACGTGGAGACGTACAGTAAGCTCACACCTGCAGCTGAGTGCGTCGTTGTGTTTGTATATCTGTGTTGCCAGGTGGTGAGATATTGTGTTGCATTACCAGTCAGAGTTTTGTCATTGTGCTTCCTGACTCAGCATCTTACAACACAATAGCTTCCTCCTGCTGATTTTTCGCACTGGCCGTTCCTTCTCACTCTGCTCCACATACGTAGTGACAGACCATAAATTACATTGCACAGTGCAAAGCTGTCACGTGGGAATGCACTCTTTCACTGGCATCGAGCATCGGGAAAACTGTAATGCAGCAACAACCCAGCAACTAATTAATAACAACAGCAAACCACAGTGCAGCGTGTCATTTGGTGGCTGCATTACCAAAAAGGTTTTACTTGCATACAAAGCAACAACTTTCAATTTCAACAAGGTTCTTGTGCACCATAAAGTATCATTAATGAGCACTCACTTTATTTAGTCACAGCATTTTGTTCCATAAGCTTTTCAAGTAAATTTACAACATTAAAGCTGCTATATTAAATTTTTTTGTATGACTGAATGTATTTTTGTTTTAAACGGTCGATTGCAGGTTAATTCTAACAGTATTGTTTTCAGCCACAGCAGGCAGCTGTTTCAAGCGAAAAGGCTCTGATTAATCCACTGTACGCTACCTGCTCAGCACCGAACAATAGACAGACTATGTTAGTGACTAGCTGGTGAACATAGCATTTAGCAGCTAAATGGCCATATATATATATATATATATATATATATATAATATATATATATATATATATTAAAGAGAGTGAAAATTGGACTTACATTCATCAAAAGGCCCAAAAAAGGATGAGGTATATGAAAGGTAATGTTGCTTCATATATGCTTAACGAGTAAAGATGCAACGGTTTGCTAACAAGTTCACCATGTCAACTTAAAAGGTGACGAAATGTCATTTGTGTTGTGTTTACAGCTTATCTATTCTGCCCCCAAGTGGCCAAATGCAGATTGAAAATGAGCAACAATTTATGTAAATTTACTCCTTTGTTTTTTTATGTTGCATAATTTATCTGAAGATGACACATGACTCATGTAAAACTTTAAAACAAAACTTTAGCACATACAAGCCAGGGTGTTAAAACAAGATACAAAGACCCACACAAGTTTCTTTTTGGGTCAGTTATCTCAGGAACTGTGCCCAGCGATGTAAAGTTTATGTGTAGGCTCTGGTTCCTATGGCATATGCACTCCCTCTAGCACACATAAAACAAAATAGGTTGCCCAAACATATCATATAGGTACTCTTTTGTGTTGCAGCAAATTGCTAATTGTTAGGACCGTTTCAATTTGGTCATCAACCTTGAAATGCTCTCGTTAAGCCACCATAGATAGAATACATTCACGGACAAAAAGAGTTTTCAAATTGTTCTTAAAATGCCGGTAGTGGTCACAGGCTATGTGTTGGTTTTGAAGCAGTTCATGCTAGTTAAGATTTTCTTCTTTTTTCTGGATAATGAATTTGTTTACATAATGGCCATGTTTTTGAAATGGCCTATGCATCCAGATCCCTGCATGTACACAGTGACCATTCATACGGCTGACTGACTGATGGTAACAGTCCTATTAGCATGAGCCAGGTCAGCCAGCTCATTTTTCCATGATATATTAACACTCCACTGAAGTACTGCAGCTAAGGTACTTTTCTAACTGCAGTGGTTAAATCCACACATAACCGTAGGTGTTAATAGATGGAAGTTTTAAAGCCAAAGTGCTTTAACTCACTTTAATCGTTCATACCCTTCCCCAACACCCGCGTTATTATGAGGTGTTAGCTCACTTGTGTCTCTCATTAGGGATGGCTGGCTATTGTGTGTCACCACAACTTTTATGTATTTGATAATAGACTCTGATCTCTGCTGATTCCCCGTATTAAAGCCTGCGGTTCTCTCAGCTTTGGTTGGACAGCTGCTGGGCCAGACATCTGCTCTCAGCTGCCGTTCAGCCAACAGATGGGACAGGTGATAAGCTTAAGTCAGCACTCTCCAAAACCTAAGCAGAAGCCCCTAACGGCCTGTGTTTAGCTAACATTCAGCTCATCCGGCCACGGCTTCCTATTTAACAAAAACACCCTGAGCCTTCACTTGCTATCTGACTTTATAATTTGCTGGAAAAAACATCAGACCTTGTGAAAGAATAACTCTTCTCGCCTTTCTTCCTGCTCTGCAGCGAAGCCAAATGTGACCATTAAAGCAGAGATGGTTCAACAAGGAGGAAGTGAGTTCTGGGTGGTCTCTTGCATTTCATCTGGTGGGAGACCTGACACTGACATCTCCTTGGCTTTGAACACCGATGAAGAGCTGCAGAGAACGAACCACACAGACTCAGACGTACAAATGATCTCAGTCCTCCTCCCTGCAACCGTGTATGAGGGCCACAATGTCACCTGTGTGTTCGATCACCCCAAGTTTACAGGCCAAGCGTCACGAGTCATAACACTGCCATCTTTCTGTGAGTATTATCAGTGTTTCGCATGTGAAAAGAATCTGCTGACGCTCACGAGGTAGAAGATGCAGAAAACAGAGATGTGCTTTCTATTCTGAAGATTTGTCAGGAGTTCTGTTGCTGCACTCAGACCTGGGAAGCAACAGTGACGGCTTCCAAGACTCTGAATCTCTAGAGCTGCAGGAAGGACAGAGTGACGCCGTCATCAGCCTGCTGGTCGCTGGGAACGTGCCACGTTACAATGTCACCTGCAAAAAGTAAGACATGTTTTAAAGACGTGCTCTTTTCAAGCAGGAGAAGATGAAGAAAATATACTTTTGAGCTGCATTATGGGAAGTAGGGCCCATCATTTGTGAGTGTGACCCATGCTAGGGACTAAAAGTCAGGATAGCTATTCCTCAGCTGCTGTGTTTAAATGTTTAAATGATGTTTAAATCTGTCTTTTGTGAGTTCCTTAACTTTACATTAAATCTCTGGAACAGCCCTTTAAGACAGTATGTCTTGTCTCATGTCTTGATTCCAATGTGCTGTCTGCACTGATTTGATCAATGATGGACTTTTCTTTAACTGATTGTATCGTTAGAGTCGTTATGTTTGTCACCCTGTACATGGCTTACTGTAGAGGTGAGCCTATAAATGTATATTTTTCTTTTTGTTTTGTTACAACTGTCTTTTATCTTTTGCTCGTGGAAAAAAAAAGAATAATGTGGGGTGTTACAGTAGTTTATTTTCCCTCATGTACATGTAGAACGAAACAACCTACATACCCTGTGGAGGATGTGGTAACAAGTTCGGTGGCACCAAACCACAAGTGACAGACGGCAGGAACCAGACATGTTTCCTGATCGAAATTATCATTATTTATTTTTCTTCGAGATTTAACTGTAATATTTTGATATAGGTAAACTGAAGCATGACATGTTTGCGTTTGTTTTCTTCCAGAGATGATGGGCCCCTGCCTGAAGGAGTGGAGCTGGTTGGCAGCATCCTCACAGTTCAGGGTCCTGTGGGGCAACAGCACGTTGGCCTATATGAGTGTTTCCTATCTTATCACCATCTTGGTGCAATGCTGAAGTTTAATATCACAGTTAAACCTCAAGTAATACAGCCTGGTGGGTGAAACTCTTTCAGTTTTTACACTTTCGTGAACACATTTTGTTGCTTTTTGTAACTTTTGATGTTGAACCTTCTCTCCGTGCCCTTCCTCTCAGTTCCACCCACTACACGAGTTGATTTGCGGACTGAAGATGGACACAGGGTGATTGAGTGCTCAGCAGCTGATGCTTTTCCTGCAGCCAACATCTCCTGGCTTCTACCAGAGGGTGTGTCTGGAGTCTCTTGGTTCAATTTCACTTCTCATAATGGAAGCCACTCTGTCAGGGGAGTTTTACTCCTCCCTGCCTGCTCGCCTTGGGAGCTCACTGCAGAGTGCGTGATAAATCACCCTGCGTTTGAGCAGCCAGAGAACAGAAGCATAACACTCCCTCTTTGCGGTATGTTCAACAAATCAAACGATGGATAATTTTGTCTGAGTAGCGGAGACATATTTGGCCATGCGAGCGCACCATAGATTTCATTTTTCCTTTAAAATAAGCCCCTCACTTCTTACAGTTTTACTTCTCTTTCCCACGCAGCTCGTCCGAATGTCACCATGAGCTCCAGGACTGAGTGGAAAGACGGTGACGAGTACACAAGGGTGGACTGCTCTGTGGACAGTGTTGCCATCGCAGCAACCATAACCTGGCATGTTGGAAACAGTGACAACAGCATCAGTTCTCTGTCGGAGACTGAAGACCAGGCTGATGGTTGGGTATCGACCCGAAGCTCTGTGCGCCTCTTGTCGTCTTTGTATTTCGGTCAGGATTTGACCTGCACGGTGGAGCACCCGAGCCTGGAGGCACCAGAAAAAAGAGCAATACACATTGTTGTCAACAGTACGTTATTTCTTTCTTTCCGATATTTCTCTCCGTGACACACACAGCTGCTCATCCCCTTCATGTCACCCCTTGCTTTCTTTTTCAGAAGTCCATCTGCTGAGTGTGTCTGTGGTGAGACAGCAGGACTCGGCCCTCTGGCTGGCAGTGTGTGACTGCAGAGGGGAGGGTGTCGGGACGAACCTCGCCTGGGTCCTTCCCGAAAATACTGAAGTCCAACCATCCCTCCAGTCAGAGTATGAAGGCCAGGTCCTGAAGGCCAGGCTGACCTATCAGTTTCCTCTGGCCCTCCATGAGGGGCAGAAACTGACCTGTGTGTATCGTTTTGGACACGGAGCCACAGAGAACAGGACCCTTTACATCCCCAAATACTGTGAGTTTAACAGAAACACGCGAAACACCAAACATAGAAATTAAAATACATTTGGAGACCCAAACATAGAAAGTTCATCTTCAACTGACTTTTCTGCAGATATCTCTTCTGTGGGAGTCCTAAACCACACGACTCCTCTGCAAAGCCGCTACGGTGGTAAACCCATCGTACACAGACTGACTCTCCAGGAATATCATCGCAACCAGAGAGTGCTGCTCCGAGTCGAAGGCAACGTGCCGGAGTACAACCTCAACTGTGAAAGGTGGTGTATCCTCTGATATATCTACCACCTGATACCACATTTAAAGGAGTTCATACACTATCATCCTGAACGTGTAAAGTGGATTGTTTCTGTAACATGGCAATCATCCAGCATAATATTAGAGTATTCATTTGGAGATATTCAATTTTTTTCTAATTGTCAACAAATGCCATGAAAAGACAATTTATTGATATTATAGTATTGTGTGTGTAGCCGAAGCCTGATGTATCTTACTTCTCTGTACTGTAGTCCTCTTGAGTCAATCCCCCCCCCCCCACACACACACATTTTGCTGCTGTAAATTCTAGACCACCAAATGTGTATTAATCCACGGCTGAAAATAGACCCCAACTAATGCACATTTTAGCTAAAACTACAGTTCCCAGCTGGTTTAGAAAATGACAGATGCCTTTTAAAACAAATGAAACTTCATATTTATGGCACAGTTTTGAAGATTCATATCGGAAGTAGTCGGAATCGAGTGCCATAGAGAAACTTTTGTCTTTTCAAGTGATGTGATGTGTTCACAAGAAGTATAAAATATAAAATAATCCTTTAAAAGACACATTCAGTTAAAAGTCACTTGTATTTCAGGAGTGATGGCTTATTTGTCCAAATGGAAGGGGTTGCAATGGTCTTCCGGGCGGAGGTCACAGAGCAGGATGAAGGCCTGTACACCTGCCAGGCGTCCTTCTATCACCACACAGCCACAGTCAGCATTCAAGTGGAGGTCATGAGCGAGGACAAACTGTTTGGTGAGAACTCACCGTGTAATATCTTCCATCTACATTCAGAGAACCGAGGGACATGTTTACTTCTGATCACATTAACATGCTGGTGTGTTAACAGACTAAGTCTTGTATTTGTGCCTTTGACAACCATGTGTATGTATGTATTTCAGCACTGGTGGCCATGATCTGCATCTCTTCAGCCTTGGCCATCCTCCTCATCCTCGCCGTCACCCTCTGGTTGTGCTGGTGAGTTAAATGCCTCCACAGGTGACAGGTTGCAACTCGGCAGGTGATGTGTTGACGGGCAAATGAGGGCAACGCTGCTGGAGCAATACAATACGAGACAAACAGGATGCACGGATCGTTAACCCAACTCACCAAAACCATGCAGTTATTCACAAACAGGATGCAATGCGGCTGAAGCAGACAGGTGCCTCTTCCACCGCAGCCCTGTGTGTAGAAAATGTTCCTTCTATCAGCAACAACAACAGATTTATTATCCAGTTTCCTGCTCTGGCTTTCAGCAGTGTTACTTCTGGCACTTTGTGCAGTCGATTTCTGTCAGTTTGGCTCATTATCATCAATGCCACATTGCAAAAGCCAAGGTAAAAGGTTCAAATAGTCCACATCTTTTGAAGTTATTAGTATAATGAAATTTGAGCTTTCAAATCCAGAAATGCATCTCTTAATCTTGCTGCTGTTGGAAAAAATCAGTGAGTCACTCGTCTTTTACGACTGATCTGTCACGATCCTAGAACTGTTTATGGTTTCTGCCTGCAGACGTTTGCCTAATTTCCACGTTCACTGCCAAATCGAACTTCTCTCGAGAATCAGATCAGGCCTCGCTGTGAACAAAGCTGCACTGTGGTTCAGAAGCTGTTTCAATAGGCCCTCGTCTCTGGTCAGAACATTTGGTCAAGGTGCCATTGGTTGACAGAGCCTCGGTGCCATCATGCTCCGGTGGGAGGGTCCTGTCAGGCTAATTTGGGAAGGTCAGTCGCACAGCGTACACAAGAAAACATGACTCCCCAGGAGAAAAGCTATTTTGGGACTAATGGCAACCCCCCCCCCCCATTACCTCCCCCTACAGTACCGGGGACACTTTTCAACAGCAGCAGGTCTTCATTGAGTTAATGTCACTGAGGTCATAATGTACAAAGTGAGCTGCTGCTTCTGACATCTGAGATCAATGGTGAAGACTCGGGTCACCATTCATCTCCATTGATATTCCTGTCGCATAATGCGTTCACACCTGCAATTTACCCGTTTCAACTGACCTGGCGTGTCAGATTAAGTCACAATGCCATCTAGTGGTGTTGCGCAGCCCCACAAATTCCTAAATAACAGGATTATTCACAAGATTAATAAACTTTTTGTTTTGTTTTACAGCAAAATAAATCACAGGACACAATATAAGGTAATATTCAGTTAACATGCAAGTTTATTTTCTTGTGGGAATATGTTCCTAAATCCAGTTTCTCATTGGAAGTTCATCTTTTTTCTGATTCAGCAGATCTGAAACCTAAATGAAGTCTCTCAATCCGTTCCCTTCTGCTGCACTCTCTCTCTCTCTATGATGCAGAAGCAGGAGTCTCTCTCAGCCCTGACAACTCTGATGCAAGAGCCTGGCTCTCCTGAGGTGAAGAAGCCAGCAGTGTCGGAAAAAGACAGCAAGGAATACACTCAACTGATCAGTTACTCCATAGTCATTGACGTCAAGAGTACAGTGTGAAGACAAGAGGTGCTCTGGATTCCACGTTCAGCTTTACATTTGAGCACAAACTAGATATAAAGGCTTACTGGAACTGCAGCGTTGATTGTTTCAGTGTACTTGTATACGAGTTCAGCATTATTAGTGACCCTCTGTTCATGCACTGAAATGTCTTTTCTTTTTAGAGTTTTTAGTTTTGATTGGCATTAACGATTCTAAATGTTTTACTTTTGCACTTTTTCAATCTTACTTGAATTTTGTACTGTTTTTATGCACATTATACTTTCTGATATTTGTCAATAAAATCATCCAAATAAAGTTTTATTTTTTCTTCCAATTTGCCCTTTTGTTTCATTTGTTACCATAGGACTGTACTACAACAAACACATTTCCAGATATAGTCGTGATGACTGACAGACTTGGCTGCCCTTGTGGTATCTTTGGTGGACTAAATTAGCGAAGGACCAGCTGCTGTGACAACATGCGTAATTTAATAAATAAAAATATGATCCAGATGCAGACAGACTCATCCTCAGCTCAACCGCCCACATGACATTGCAGTGTTGTTACACCCTCTTGTGGCAAGTGATTGCACATACACACAACTGAGTGAATCGGGTTTTAGTACTGTGTATCATACAGTCACAAGACATTCATTTTAAAAATGTATATTTAGTTTTCTTTCCACATACATTTTTCAAAAGGACAATCTGAACATTTATACAACTTGTTTTCTTGGCCGGTGTGTGATGTATGCATGTAGGTTTTCATTCCAGCAAAACACCACTCAGGGATATTTCACTGATCATCTTAAATTAAAGACAATGGAAGGAAACAACATGCATGCACTTGATGGCACATGATCCCAGAGCCCTGTATTACATGAAACATCATGTACAAATGATGAGAGGCTTCAAAATGTAGCAGTCAAAAACAATACATTTAGATAAAAATGTACAACTGCTGCATTGAAAAACAGTAGACCCAAGCTGCACACACACGGACATAAAGCCTAAATAAAGAACTTTAAAAAAGGGAGAAAAGTGTCCCAAACACAGACTGTTTGAAAGAAGTCCTCTCACATAAATCTATCTCTTCTTGTAGACACAGGGCCTCAACTGCAGTCCAAATTTCTTTATGTTTTCTGGAGAATCTCCCGTCTTCACAAATTCAAAGGAGTAGAAATGAGTATTCTCTGTGTCCTAAAGAAAGAAAGAAAATCATCTTCTACATTAAACCATTCTATACTTACAGTCACTGGTATTCACATGTATTATGTGCAGGCTACCTCGAGTAACTTAGCTACTGACCATCGTGTGCTTGAACTCTTATTCACACTGATCTGTTTAAATCATGTCTATCTTTGTTTCCAACAGTAAACAAGTTCACTGAATATTGTTTTGTACCTGACGTTTCCTGCCCACAAGCACCACAGCAGCACGCTATCAAATATAAAAGATGCAGCTGCAAGCTTCTAACTCCCTCTTTGAGCAAACTGACTTCTTAAAAAAGGAAAAAGAAATTAACTGTCCTGACAATAAATATGGTTGCAAGTTTAATTAAGGTTGTCCAGCTGGAAACAATGGTGGAAAATATTGATGTTTACATGCAAGTTAGACCATTTGCTTCATCTTAACCAGGGTTCTCATAACTGGAGTATGAGCTTACCATTTCAGTTTATAACAGCTGTGACGATGCACCGGACAACTTGGTTAACGTTAAAACAATTTGGCACGGTGGTCGAATGAGTGCGTGTCTGTCCCTGTAAACATGATGTCGCCTTGTTTGTTGCCTCACCTTGGACGACAACTTGAATCCCAGACCCGCCAGCGCAGTGACGAAGCTCCGCGTGTTCTCGAACCTGCTCGCAACTTCTGCTATTTTCAGGACACCGCTACAATAATCGTGCCAAACAGTTATACAGACATATAGCATGCAGCATACAACACCGTCTTTCCTGAATCAATATCACACGTTTTACCTCATCTTCAAGACACGATTGGCCTCGGCTAGGAAATCTGCCAGGTTGGTTCCCATGAGCGAAAGGCAGAACACAGCGATGTCCACAGAGCCATCGCGAAGCGGCACCTGCTCGGGGAGAATGTGTCTTTTATTTTTTAACAAATCACAGAGGCTGTAGAACGTGAATTAGCGAAACAGAAAGACGCGACACTCACATTGGCCATGTCACACACGGTGACAAGCTCACAGGCGGCTGCCAGGTCGAAGCTGTGCACTTTGTTCCTCACACTGCGCGCTATTTTACAGTCACCGCAACCAAAGTCTGCAACCACTAGAGAGGAAGGTCTGAAACAAATGATACACGTGACACGTTTACAAATCGCAGGATGTTAAGCTGACAGGAACAGCCCACCTTTAAGTGAGAAATAAGCTGCGATCTACACAAAAACAGCCAGCGAGCGTCGGACAGAATTGCTCATCTTCTCCCAAACTGCTGACATTAACGAGGCCGTCTTCTCACAGCAGCCAAGTGAAGCATCAATTAAACACCCACAGGGCAGCATTATCTCCTGCATTACTCCTCGCTGACAATAACGCTTCAGCAGAGTAATGTATTTACTGTAAACAGCAGATACGTGATGTAGATAATGGGAGAGGACCCACAGCATAATCACCTGGCTGAAGAAGAAATGTGAACTTATCTGTTTTTGCTCTTTTGGAGGTGTAAAGAGACGGCCATCTTAAAAGCTTGGGAAAAGCCAGTTTGTCTAACTGTGTCCGACGGTGTAAAAATGCATTTTATGATAGGCCTACTGCGCTGATCAACGCCAGGATCTAACCTAAGCATTCCTGGTGAACCAAATGAATCACCACACTTTCAAAATGTGTTGAGTTGTGCAGCTGTTGAGCTGAAATGATACAGAATCTCGTGTCGTTGTCACAGTTGGGTTATAAAGTGCTGCTTTTCTTATTTCTGAGTTTCTGTAGGCAGCTTAGGAAAATTCTAATTCAGGAAATTAATTGAAAATGGAAAATGAATTTCCAGTCGGACATAGACCACGGCGCCATCATCGCACATTGAACTTTCATTCATTGAACTAGTCATTTTATGACTGACAATATTCCTTTTGTGGGTCTGGTTGTCCAACAAACCTCAATCGAAGAAAACTAACAAATTCCGTTTTAAACAACTGTGATCGTGAATCATCTGAAATATGTATTGATGGTGTGTTCAGAGACTCTTTGTAATTAACAAACTCTTTTTGTAGCTTCAAATTGCATCCTATGGTCTTCTTCAGCGAATGGAGCTGGCTCAGACTTTTGAACTTCTTTTGTGAGCTGAGATACGGATTTCTACCTCGCAGCATCCCTCAAAAGTGTTGGATTAAATGTAAAAATAACGACATTGATTATAATATCTCACTTTAGTCGAATGTAAGAGATGATCTCGTCCACTGGGTTGGCGGGCCACCTCTGAACCTGTGCCGTGTAGCCCCTGTGGTAGATCCTGAAGGCCTGCGGATCCTGTTTGAACATGCGCTTCGCCTCGCCGCTGGACGTGCTGTACAGGACTTCGTTAATGTAACGGAAACGAGCCGACTCCAACCGCTGCTCCATGCGGGACCTGAGGGAGGCGGAGCGGTCCTGTTTCACCTCTTCTTCTGGCACCACCACCTCTTCTTCGTCCTTCTTCTGCACAGGACTCTCCCGTCGGGCCGGTTCGTGGTTTTGCAGCAATTTCCGCAGCTTCTCTCTTTTCAGACTCTGTTCTTTGCTCAGCTCGGGTTTCAGTCTTTTCGTGGGTAACTGGTGCTGATCGTCTGCGATCTCCACTTTGGGTCCATGTGCTTTCTGTTTTGATCCATCAGCAGAAGATTTAGTTGCACCTTTTTCAACTTTGCCACCATTTGTTTTTTTCTCCTTTTCTTCTCTGATAAATGTCTGTGTTTGTGTTGTACAGGATATGTTGGCCATTTTCCTTTTCTGTGGTTTAAGGTCCTTTTTCTCAGCTGGTGCTTTTTCACTGTTGCTGTTGTTGCTATATGAAACTGTTTTGACTTCTTCCTTTGGCTCGCGTCTCTCTTCAAATTCTGCTCTGTTGACTTCCTCCTCAGGCTTATTCTGGCTGTATTTATTATTACATTTCCTCTTGTTCTTCATTTTGTTTTTCCACTTTTGCCTGCTCAGTCGCTCTGTGTTCTCTGGATTGTTTAAATGTACCTTTTCAGATTCTGTAATGTCTGTATCCTTCATCTCGCCCACAGATGTGGTTCTTAACTTCTTACCTTTAGAAAATCAAAAACAATTGAATTATTATTGTTAAATTGTTCTGTTTCTGAACCCATTAAACACGTTTTAACACCCTGAAATGTAAATGAAATGTAAGACTTTAACCAGTTAACTACTCACCAAATTTTTTGTCTTTCTTCCTCTTTGTTGTTACAAGGTTCTCCTCTTTAACAGTTTGAGCTAAGTTCCCAGTTTCTTGCTGCTCTCCTTGCTTTCGCCTTTTCTGTCTTTTCTTCCTTTTCTTACTGTGTGATGGGGCCACTTCTGTCTCACTGTCACTGTCCTGCTGATGCGCGTCGCTCTTCCACTCTGGTACTGATCCCAGTGTCTGCAGGGTCCGCAGCAGGCTCTTCTTTCCAACAACCTTGGACTGATCAGAGGATACATTCGGATAATAGAATGAGTCTTTTAACCCACGTGCAGCTTAATGTAGAGCTGGTTAATAAATACTCTATCATGGTCATATTTGTTTGTTGTCTCCAGGTATTTATAGTAACAATTTGGACATTTTAATAGTTGGAATTGTGTGTGTGTACATTATATGTGGCTATCTGTATTCTTTTATTGTATGCTTTGCAGCATATGAAATGATTCCACGTTTGACTGTCCCCCAGAACAGGAATCAATGTTTTTATTTTTGTTCCTTGAATCTATGGAAAATCAGCTGTTTAATTGCCTGACTATTCTCTGGTTATTTTTATGATTGCAGACATCGATGTGACATAAATCAGACTCCCTAAATACTTTGAATTTTGGATTTAAACAACATAGGGTATTAAATAAAGCCACATATCATAATCCAATGTAGATGGTATGACAATACTGGCACGCCCTGGTGTCAATGCAACTTACATGCAGCTGGAAACTAAACAGGATAAACATTTACCTTGACATTCGTGCTGCTGTTCGCCTTCTGGGTGTTACTGAGGACAGTTTTGCTCAGGACTTGAGCGTCTTCTTCGTCATGCCAGTCTTCATCCTCATTAAACATGTTTCACCCGAGGACTGTAAGGAACAATCACACACCTGTAAAACACTGTTGGAGAAGAGGAAACCCTGCCAGTGTCACTTCTTCGCTATCACCGCGCAAACTCTGCTAATTCAGTTACTCACCGGTTTTTCCCTGAAGCAGAAAAGCGTTGTAAAGTTCTCAAGCGGCTTGTTTCGTTGATGACGGTGTTCGTGTAAAATGTTTTACGGAATAAACATGTAACTACGTTTAATAACTGCAGAAATGTCGTGTTAAAAGGAAAAGCCACGTTGGCTTGGGCTCATGTGCGTGGAGGAAGCAAAACAGGACTACACGCGCATATTGATGACGCAAGCACACCAGAGGTTCATGGGACATGAAGTTTTTCGTAGTAACGACGTTGGAAACCACAAATATAGTTGAACCTACATTTTCTGATGTTTTTCAGGATTTGTAGAGTACAAATTAAACCACTTTTTTAAATAATAATAATAATAATAATGTTATTGTTAATAGTAGTAGTAGTAGTAGTAGTAGTGTAATTTTTATTAGCAGCATAACCAATAAATATAAAGTTGTCTTAAATGTTTATCTGTTGCCTATTTAACAATACATTAATGCATGAAATAAATATGATGTTACCAGCTTAGTTATTACTCAGTATTACAAAAGCCAAAGTGTATCCCAGGATTCTGAACTTAAATGAATGAATATAAACAATAATACATTTTGAACATAAAAACTAGGTCTCCCTAGGCTTTGTAGTTTCACGTTTTTGTGTATTTTTCATTTGAACTATTAAAAAAAAAAAACAATACCATACAACAAAATAAATGGTGTTTTGTTTTATAGTGGATTTTCCCTTTAGGACGTGCAACTATGTGAGAAGTAACAAAGAACATTTTCAAGTATACAGTACTTGAAAGTACAATTTTGATACTTCTACTTTACTTGAGTACTTCCATTTTCTGCTACTTTATACTCAAATAATTCACTTTTTACTCCACTACATTTACTAGATAAAAACATTTAGTTACTGGTTATTGTTTTTGTACTTCAAATGCATTTTGATGCAAATAATTAAGCAAACGTTTGAATGTAGGCCTTTTACTTGTAACAGAGTATTTCTACAGTGCGGTATTGCTATTTTAACTTTATTAAATTAAAATATCTAAGTACTTCTTCCACCACATGACGTTTACCTTAGCTTTGTTGATTACTGTGACCGGAGGCGGTGAATATTTGGACTTCCTGCAGTTGTCTTTGTCGTCTGTAGGGGGCGAGACGCTCTCTTCCTCGACTCAACGCTATCGCGTACGTACGGCGGCGGTGAGGGTGTGGAAGTCCCACGGCATTCAATTTAGTGGAGACAACATAACGCTGCTAATAACTTCTGCTCTCTCTGACTGCGTTACACCGCAACAGGCGAATATACCTGGTAAGTTTGTCGCCATGGAGGCAGATATATTGTCACTTTAAACTAAATTATGTTTTGTAGTGTTCATCTCAGTCAAGTCAGCGTCAAATGAGAGAAACGGGAGACAGTACGCGGCGTCAGGGTAGTTGGTTAGCTTGTTAGCCAAACCTGCCTGTGTCTCATTTTGTTAACCCATAGGATGCTAGCGAATGTGGAGCTAATCGAGTCAGATTTAGTTAATCGAGTGTAATGAAAGCACACGGAGGTACTGCCAGGGGCGAACGGGATAACCAGCTAGCTAACTTAAATGAGCAATTCCTCTGTATTAGCTAGATAGCAGGGCAGCTAGTCTGCTAGACTGCTGTAAAGGCAGGGAATCGTTAACGGTGAACTCATTACTGTGACACCAGCTTGTTGTAAGGATTGTAATAACTACAACAACAAATCCCACTAAATCACAACGTCAACCTCAGTCTGATTTTATTTAAACTACGGATTACTGACAGGTGAAGTTAAACTGCAGTTACAGTCGTGTTATCATCATCTACTATACCCTTTTCAGTTTGAGTGCTTGGCACATTCAGACATTAAACATTTTGTTTATCTCAATTGATGGTGATTGCAATTTAAAGTCACTTTTTTTCGTGTGCCACATTTGTTACAACCCTGTTACAATCTGTTTTCTTCAGTTATGACTCGCAATTATACTTTCTATTTAGCCAACACAGAATTTAATCACAGTTCAGACTGAGTGAAATATGAATCATTCACACTATATTATCTGCCTGTATACATTGTTTTTACTAAATTGGTGTCTTAGAGTTTGATAATGGAAATGCAGCCATAATAATAATGTGATTATCAGTTAATTCCTTTTTTGATTAATCAATTGGCCTATAAAGTGTTAGAAAATGGGGATATAATAACAAAATAATCACACAAGACAGAGAAAAGCAGTGCATCATCAGAAGCAAGAAGCTGGAACCATGTAATGTTTGATAAATGTTTCCTTGATAAATTACATAAACCATTGATTTCCTGCCAATCAGCTAATTGACAAATCAAATGATCATTTCGGGACTTTTTTAAATATAGAAGAAGTACAGAATTTAGCATGACGCTGAATGAGAATCATTATCTGCCCTAGTCTACAGGGTGCTAGTCACCGCCAAATACTGTGAGTCACAATGCCATAAACTGAATACCCACCCAGTATTACTAAGGTGGATAAGATGATGCAACACTCGGTCTCTTAGTTTCTTTTTTTTAGGTTAACAGGATCATATAAGAGAGGATATACCTGTCTGGAAAATGTGTTAACGTAGGAACTCCCGCTTTTGTGTCCAATTTTTCAAGCATTGTGCGCGCGCCGCTGAGCCTCCCTTGATTGTGTCCCCTCATTGTCCCAAATGAGGGACTGATGCTGGCCAGGACCCCGCTGTCCCAGTTTAGTTCAGCGTCGACTCCCACGGGTGCACCTGTAAGAGAAGAAGAAGAAGAAGAAGAAGAATACAGAAGCCAAAATGGATGATATCTTCACGCAGTGCCGGGAAGGCAACGCAGTGGCAGTTCGCTTGTGGTTGGACAACACAGAGAATGACCTCAATCAAGGGTGAGCCCAGGTTTATTTCTTTGTGTATTATCTCGTCAGTCACACGTTAATGGTATCCAGAATTCACAAATCTCTTCTATCCATGGCTAATGAAATAGAAGTAAAAGGTAACTGTGTCAAACTATTTAATGCAGTATCTTTCACTATTCTCAACGTTTATAGAACAAACGGTTGACTGAGAAAATAGTTGGTCACATTACTCGATGATAAAAATGCTTGTTTGTTGAAGCCCTAGTTGTATAAAAACGTGTGAAGGAGAGGACTGAGTTGGATGATCTTGTGTTTTCTTCGGCCTATGAGTGTGTTATCATGGCTTTGATGGCTCTCTGCATGTAGTCCTCTCAGAATATATTAGTTTGAGCAGAACACTTTCCTTTTCACTAATGATTGTTACGGACAGCACTTATATTTATAGAGTCTACCATGTTGTTATGGTGGAGGCTCCTCGTTTGGGAAGGAGGTAGATTTACAGTGTGTGAATACTGATCTTATATATAAACTCTTTGGTGGGGGCTGCAGTATGAGCCAGTTGCCCCGCAGTGGTTACCAGATGACATAAAGCAGAATCTTAAGCCATGGTCTCGGTGAATACTCGATTCTGATTGGCTGCAGGGTGTCCATTAATTCCTGACAATAAGTAGTTCCACCGAAACTATCTGTTTACCTTTTTGTAAATTAATGCGCTGGCTACATAGTATCAGCCCAATGAGTAACCATAGCAACAGGGAGTCAAAGCCTCCGACATGTTAACATCTAATTACTACATTGAGTGACTTTAACAATTATTTTAACCTTTTTGGAGAACAAACTATGGCCTCTCATTTGTTTGTGAAAATCTTGATATTATTTTGGGGACATTGACATGGCTGGATAGCTAAGGAGTATTCTTGTTAAGCATACTGTCAAATTGAATGTACTGTTTTTCAAGCGTACACCATGTTATTGACTGTGAATGTTGCTAGCGTAACGTTAGCTACCAGGCTCAAAGCTGAGCCAAAGGGTTCTCTGAGCTCTGCGTAATATCTAGCGCTGCCAAGTCAAATAAGGGTCGTCCTATTTACTGGATTGTGAACAGTGTTGTTCCAGGAATTCGTCAATGCTGGTGTCGCTGGTGTCGCTGGTGTCGCTGGTGTCATTATTTTTAACAAGGTATAAGTGGGATAATGCTCTTCAACGTGTCCATAATTAAGACTTCATAGATGATGTTAAGGCCAGAACTGTCCGACGCACATTATCCCTTCCATGTTGCATTCTCAAGCCCAGCTTCTGGTGCAGGCTGAGCCCCCGCCTTTTCAGTCCCTGACGAGATGTTGCCCTGTGATTGAACCCATTTCCTTGTGTGTACATGTTTATGTCCAGAATGCCAGCGGAATAACTCAAAAGCGTGATGTTAGACAGGAAACCCGCTGCGATGGCAGAGTCAGTCACGCTTGCAGTTGTTGCTGCCATTAAATCTTGGTTCTTAACAAAAAAAAAAAAAGCCTGGACATACATTCAGAGAATAACTACCGGCTTCTGTAAGATTTGACATGTTTATTATACAAAATATCCATCTGATGGTTACAGATGATCAGTCCGTCGTGAGCTGCTTCTGTATCCTCAGCTGACTCTGCAAAGAAAAACTTGGCAGAGCTTGCCAGTCAAGCAGAGACGGCCACCCGCGAAGCTTCTCTTGTGGACCTTTCTGTCTTAGATTTAGACTACCGGTAACACAGGGAGAATGAAATAATCCATTTAATTATGAAGACTGTGTACCTTGGAGCTGCTCTCTTTTTGTCTTCCCCTATGTTTCAGTACATTTAAGCTTCTTTTCTTTTTTTGGGGGGGGATTATTGTAACATAAAAAGGTTCAACTATAAACGTGCCAACCCTCTAATTTCAGATGTAATAACGGTGAGAAAATGACTCATGGTTTTGTTTAAGAGGTGTGACTCGGATAACGTCAAGAAGTAGTGAGTCCATTGAAATAATAATGTGATAAGACAGGATATTAAAATATAGAAATGTTTTGTTTCCTTCTGGGAGACGTCTCGGTCCATTTCAATGTTGGCTGGAAGAGCACATTGTTGTCATTTGGTAGCTATTTTTGTCCCTTTTCAAGCTCAAGCATTTGTGCAGAAATGTAGGAGATTTGTTTTCTCCCTTTAATTGCTGAATAGACTATTTGTTTTCATTTTCCCATTGTTGTAAGACTGTATGATTGCATGGAGCCAGTGCTGATAGACGCAGCCCTACATGTGACCTGTCCATTAGCTGATTGCATGTCAAGTTCCCTTTTCCAGTTGATTTATCTCCCCCAGTGGTGCGGATGCCTTTTTCATTTCCCTCCAGAACTTGTAATTCTCCCCTTCCTATGTTTTCAGTAAAAACCACAATAATCTCAGCCTATCAGATGCTCACTGAAATATTTTCTGTGCTCCTCGATGATGATGATGATGATGATGTTTACACTGATGTAACTCCCAGACAAAGGGTAGTAGTGGAATGCTGAATGTCCTTACAAGGAGCAACACACGGGCCTCGAGGGAACCATCTACCACCTACCAAAACTCAAAGAGAGAGGGGGAGGAGATTATTATAGTAGGGGAGGACTGAAAGAGTTATGTGTGACGAGACAGAGAATCTTTGTGTGTGTGTGTGTGTGTGTGTGTGTGTGTGTGTGTGTG
>JAVQJD010091391.1:0-15533 GCA_036023655.1 Nannoperca australis
AAGAGACAGGTTTTAAAAAAGAGTCATCTGCTGAGAAACAAAAGGACAGTGCTTGGTTGCGTGTTGGTGACTGGCAGTTAAAAACAGATTATACTGAGATATAACTGAGATAGCACCACTGATTTTGAGGGCCCTGTGTGACATATCTATCAGGCTAAAAACTAGCCAAAGTGTGTTTAGTGGTACTTGCTGCAGTGCATGTATTCGACAAGTGAGCCTGCCTGTGTCTTTGAGTGATCCTACATCAGGGCAGTAAGCCTTCATTTGCTCGCGGTGCAGAAGACCCAGAGCAGGGTTCTCTTTTCAGTCTCACCTGTCTGAGGCTCCACAGAGAAATACGGCTGTCCTTGTAGTATACTGTACACCAGCCTGGCACTGTTGCCGTAGGTGGGGTCATCAGCATCTGTAGCTGTCACCTGCATCACTGATGTACCTACAGGACAGACACACAGACATGACAGACAAGTCAGGAGATGACTCTACCTCAGTGATTCGGTTCAAGAATGGTTTGACAAACAAGCTTGTCACAGAGTGTGTGCCGATTCACCTGCCTGCACTGGCTGGATGAGCAAAGGGAATGAAAAACACTCTTCTCTCACACACTGCAGCTAAACTGCACCTGTGAGGTTGGTCTCCACTTTTATTTCTGTGCATTTCATCATTGTCGGGTGGAACAACCCCTGGATTTACGGAACACTTTCAATAGCCATTGGATAATCTGAAAAATGCATGGTTGTCAAGCCGGAAAACAAGACTTTTTGAAGATGTGGTGTTTCCACTCAGAAGCAGCAATTTACTTCCAGTAAATCTTTAACTGAACTTGACACAGTTAAGCTGAGCAAATAGACAAATCTAAATTAAATTTGCAGTAGTGTGAAATACATTTCATTTACTTTACATAATTGTTGAAACTTCCTTTTTCAGATCTGACACAACTCGTAAAACTAACTCTCTCAACAATTCATAAGATCCTTATCTGCTGTGGTTCTTGTTGGACCAGTTCTGCAGCTGCCAACGTGTACCACTTCTTTGAAGGAAGAGTAATATCGGCTGCAGTTTAGACCTGCAGATGTACACATGCCACCGCCTTTTATATGCAGCGAAAGTAATAGCAGCTTACCGAGTTTTTTAAACTAGTTTTTCCGTCTCTACATCTCACTCTAATTTTGTTAATTGGACGGAGAATATCAGGGTAGAACCTCCTCTATTGGGTCAAGTAACCAGGAGGACAGTTTCTGAGGATGGAAGACCTGCAGTGAGACTCAGATATTTGTATGAACATTGTACTCTTTCACCAAAAAACATGCTTTGATTAAAATAATGTAAACTTTGAAGCCCAAAACCTCAGCAGAAGGTCTTCCTCTTCTGTGTTTCTTATACGGGAGCTGTTACACTCTTTGCCTTTAGGTGGCACACGTTGGTCTGGAGCTGCAGGTCTAAAACTGCTGGTGCTGAGTCTTGGCATCTGGATGTTATTGGCCGTGCCCTTTCCATGCTTAACATCAAAAAGACGCAATGTTTATGTTGGTTCAGCTAATTCCCAATCTTCTTTCCAGCTGCAGCTACGTGAGCGCCTCTATCCTGCTCCATACAAAATCCATTGGGTATGTAACTGTAATCAAGTTTCATTCAACCCTGGTCTCAATCGGGCAGCTTCCTTAAGTGTACAGGATAAATTACCAAGAATTTTAACTTGAAAGAGACTGCTTTCTCTATCTGTTCTAAATCTGACATCCATAAGGGAACATAGACCTAGTTAGTCAAATTGCAGAATTTCTTTCTGTTCCACTTCTGTGGTTGAGGATGATGGCAACCGGCGGGCCCTTCCCGGCCAGACTTCTGTATTCAGGTTTCATCTTAAAAAGCGGATGGCAAAGAAAAGCCTGAACAGAACTTATTCAGGAGTTCTTTTCAGAAGTTCTTTCTTTGGAAGTCCAGTCCATTCAGAGAAGTGATTTCTTTGGCTTTCAGTGTGTCAGGCAGCACCACTGCCAGTGTGGTTCATTTCAGGTCGGCCTCGAGGGGTTGAAGACCACATAATACTCCGAAAGAAAATCTACCAAGATCAGAAGCTCTAAGTAAGGAGACTCTAAGGAGATGGTAGGAGCTCTTGTCCATGCTAACCTACTGCTAAATATATTTCTTTGCTTCTGTTTCTTCCTTTTAGGTAGGCTACATATAAGTAAGAGCGAAAAAAATGAAAGGGATCTGAATGTGTGAGCTAATGGTACTGTCGGTTATCACACTTCCTGTGGTCAGATTTCACTGGTAATTAATAATGTATGAAAAAGGCTGTTTTGCAGAAAAACACTGACGACAACTCCATCAGTGACTTCATTAACAAACGTCACTCAATGTCTCAATGTCACTCCACTAAAACGATGGTATTTGATTATCTCTTCTGAATCATTGTTATCCAATTATATACGTATTTGCAAAGAAAGCAAATCTGCTGGTCAGTTTCACCTTCACTTCAGACATTTAGGCTTCAGTGACAACAAATGAAACAAGAGAATTTAAGAAGCATTCAGGAGAAATGTTCAACTGAATCCTCATTTTGGATGTATAACGTTAGGACTAAGATTTAAACCAAATCTTAGTCATTTTAACAATAGCACTCAATGTACATTTTAGATGGACAACACTAAGTTAACATGCTTAGCTAACATGCCATTGTCCCATAGTATTAATCATAAATTAAATCTACCGATTCATCTTTCCTGTTTGGCGTTTCACTTTCTTCTCCTCAGACTTGGACATTTGAAGCAAGTTTTGACCTTTTCCCTAACACCAACCTCAGCCACCCTTCCTGTTCTTTTTCTACTCACCAACATTTGACATCTCAGGCACCCTGGCGTAGTATGGCCCATGTAGGAACTCAGGAGGATTATCGTTGATGTCCTGAACTTTCACAATAAACTCTGATGGAGGCTCCAGAGGCTTATTAGTGTCTCTGTCCACGGCCTGGGCTGTTAAAGTGTACTGGGCCTGCTCCTCGCGGTCCAGGGTTTTTGTGGCGTGGATGTTGCCCGTCTTGTCATCAATAACAAAGATTGTTCCCGCACCTTCGCCAGACAGGATATACTTGATGTTGCCGATGCCTGAGTCTACGTCTGAGTGGAGCTGAATTGGGAGAGGAGGGGGAGGGGAGGAGGAGAGTGAGAGACGCAGAGAGTGAGATAAAACAAAGAGACATAAAAGCAACAAAGCAACAACCGACATCTGGATTTCAGATGGTGTGAAACTTATAGAGAAACAGAGACAGACTGGTGATTACACAGTGAGACAGGTAGTCTGGTCGTCTGGCAAAACTGGAAAACATACTTGGCTGCTCGACAGATGTGATGTGAGGCTTCTATTTCTCGAGGCTACAAATTAAAGCGTGCTGAAAGACTTGAGATAGACAGGATAGTAGATGTGCTGTGTCAGACAAGCAAACACTAATAAGTTAGAGATTTAAAACGTTGTCATCCCAGAAAATAAATAAATGAATGAATAAATAAATTGAAGAATGTTCAACATTCAATTAAACTCTTGTTCTTCCTTTACAACCCCTGGACTATGAAATATGACGCATTGTAAACATCATTTGTTGGTTGTTATGAAAGCCGCTGCTCTGAGTGATGTTGTTGTTGTGGAGGAGTACCACCAATCATCTTCACCCTTGAATGTGAACATGACCTCTCCTTGATAAATGGGGAACGCACTTTTAAATCCTATTGGAGGGAATTTGCTGTCACCCTGCATGCCCCCGCCGTGCCTGCCAGTGGAGCAGTTTGGCTGTTAATTAGACAGCAAGTCAGATTTAAGATTGTTATTAAGACACTAATTCTGTTTGACTCGAGAAGAGAAGATGATGGAAGAACACTTTATTATACCTACCCTGCCCACCAGCACCGGGTCAGGTCCAGTGTACTCCTCAATGACGAAGAACTGATTCCAGACCCATCCTCGTTTGGACCTGTGCAGTACCTGCCCTTCCTTCCCTCCCCTCTGTCTGTGTCTATGCAGCGACAAGTGACCTACAAGCACAAAGACAAACATTAACACATTTCTTTAAACCGCTTCGGCATTTTTCTCTTAACCAATTTAATGTGCAACACATTATTGTGGGCTTTCATTCAAATTATTAAATGGTTAGGAGCAAAATGAAAAGGCTCATTTAGGTCACTCACTGTTGAATGAATAAATTACCACCACTGCTTCAGTTCATTTTCTGAGAATATTTTCAGTAGACTGAATTCAGAAGTGGGTGGGAGGCAGTAACCTCCTGAACACAGAGGCCCACTTTGGAATTATGGGTCATGAGTTCAAGTCCCAGCTGAGAAAATGTGGGTGGGTGGTGTGAACGACACACGCTTCAACAAGCAGTTTTTTTAGGTGGCTCTTAGCAAGGCACTTAACCTCTGTTTGTTGCAGAGCAGCCTCTCAGGGGCTAACGGGAGCGGGCTGTTGTACTGAGCAGCTGCCATGTGTGAACATCTGTAACTGCAGGGTGCCTCAATGGAGAGGAAGGTAAATGTTTGCTATGTAATAAAAGGTCAAACTAAAATGATGCATTGAAGACCTGACTATCCAAACCGTCTTGGCAGGTGTTTAGATTCCACTTTGGAGAACTTTTTAGTTTGCTCAAGTTAAGATTTGGTTCACAACTTGCATGCTAACATCTGAGTACAGTGAATGTAAGAAAAGTCCTGTCGGGACTCTGAAGTACTAAGTGACTCGTGGTCACAAAGGGTAAAATTTGAGAGAAGGAATCATTGTTTGAAAATGTGCCAATATCATGAAATGGAAGTGGCCATCTGTTATGTGACAGCTGAAACAAAACTGTATTTCAGAATGCATCACAGTCACAGTTAAAGGCTGCGACTTTGATCCAGACACATGTAGAAAGTCGTGACACGTGTTAAAGCCAAATGTCATACCTGGATGTCTGTGTCTGTGGACCCTTTGATCCAAAGAAGTATTTCCTTTTCGGGTTCCTAACGCAACGCTACAGAGCGCAGAAACTCCCACCAACACCAGGAAGGCCCTCAGTGGCCCGAGGCCCTGCCGCTTCAGCATCGCCATCTTGCCCAACCAGAGCAGCCGTGCACTTCACTCCGCCCCCTGCTTTCTGCTTACTCTCAGTGGAGCGCCGCTCCCACTGAGGTGATATCCCGTTTTTTGCTAATGAAATGTTGTTGATGAACTTTCTAGTTCATTAGCTGAGATGGGGCCTGTTGGTGCGGGTATTCATCACCGACATCCACCTCACTGCCTTTCTTCTCCTCGGTCTTCTTCTTCTTCTTCTTCTTCTCTCTCACAGCTCGTTCACTCCCTCTCGCCTCTAATCACAAAGCCTAAAAGAGAGCAGACGAGAAAGCCGCTTGGTCATGACATTGAAAATGCTGCTTTCAAAAACAATGCAATTGAGCAAGTCAGTCAGTTCAATAGAACTTTTGTCTGGCGAACAGATTAATCTTTATAAAAATGATGAGTTTAACACCGACAGCGAAAACAACAAACCGTTTAGTCTGTTTATAAAGGGTAATGTTACTTGACTGCAGAAGGAGATCTGACTTCCTGAGTAGTTGTTGTGTTGATTAGGACATTGTGCTAATTACCCAGACAATGCTGTCTGTAAACTCATTAGCTTTAATTCAATTAGACGCAGACTGATTCCGTGTGGGAGGCTCAGCTCATGTACAACACCAGGTTGTCAGCTTACTCTATTTACAGCCCTTTCAATTACAATTAAAGTAATGTGCAGGAAACACGGGAATGTAAGAAAGTCATTAAAGGCAGATATTGTATCACGACTCTCCCTCAGAACCTCTTTACGTGGGCTTCAGTTTGATGTGTTAAACGGCACGCTGATCAGCATACAGGTGATGATTCAGGCATCTTTGCCTCTGCAGTGAATGAATCAGCAGGAGGAAGATGAAATTTCATCCATACAAAATCCAATGTGTCCATCAACAGTCCTGACCCGTGAAGTAAGAAACTGCTTGCTCATTACAAGAAACTGTAGACGAATGCTAATGAAATGCCTCAAGTGCAATTTTAATGGAAAAGTCTTGGCATATCAAATACATTTGATGAGAGCAATGAGGGAATGAATCAAAAGGTGGCAAGATCCTCTGAATAGAGGATTAAAGGTAAATGGGGCTCTAGCAGCCGTACTGCCTTCATAAACATCTGATCTGACTGTTTCAACAGAACAGGACAGGCTGTTAGCTTGTCGTACCGACAAAGTCCCAGGTTGTTGAGTCCCTTTCAAAACCAACCCCTAATGACTGTTTCCAGGTCTGTTACCCTCATGGTTGTGGTATGGTTATGTTCAGATGTCTAGAGGACTAACACTACTTGGTTAAGTAAAAGTGCGTGGTGAAATTCAGTAGAACAATTCCACACTACATCCATTTTTGCTGCTGTTCAATAAACAACCAATACTATTTTGCTCCTGAGGTTCCTGGTTACACTTCACTTAAAGCAATAAAGTCACTTAATTGACCCACACCTATATGTCAGATATCTCTTTTCCCAGCCCAGTTGTTATAGTATATTGGTGCTGCATCATTTGCACACAGCAGCATCTTCAGTGAAGCGCCATCGACAGGAGATTTGGGACACAAATGCTGGTCCTCCATGTTATATTCCACATATAGCCTTGCATTGTTTCTCATCCGAACAGTGCCAATACAACCAAATTAGACTAGCTGTTAGTATCATTCAATGCATGCAAGAAGTGAACACTGAGAGCAAGTGATTGTGCACACAAATCCATTTACAACAGCAACAAATTAATTTTCCCAGCTGTTGCTGTGTAGACAATGTCCTATGGTGTGCCTCTCGTGACTCTTCTTTTCCTTTTCATTCCTCGGATTCTCTTTTGTCTTCAGTTTTAACATATCCTCTGCTGTCTTTTGCCTCAGCCTCATGAATAAAATTGGTGTACGCAAATGTATGTGTAGCTCAGTAGATGGGGAAAATTCCCTCAGGGCTCATTGGCTCCCATTGACCACATGACCAGCCAACCAGGAACTGCGTTAAGCTAATCCCGTACCGGCTCATCATCTGGCAAATTATCCTTGAGTCTTGTGATTGATGTGCACTGTATATGTATGTGTATGTGTGTTTGTTCCTGTCTGTTTTTTATCTGTATAAGCCTCAAAGCTATTTTCCACTGCTACAGCAAGGTGGCTGCTCGACGCTACATATCTGGGACTAAACTGAAATTAAAAATTTTAATGAAAGGTTCAAGAGACATCAACCGTCAATTTTACAGTTTTTTTTTTGTTATGTGTCAAAATTGAGTCGTAAACGTTAGAATTGGTTAACAATTTACAAAAGAAAAGTAAGGCACAGATATCTATTCTTAGAAGATGTCACTTGTAGGTGAAGTAATTTGTAAATCTGAACAGGGAATGAGCTGAAACCTCAAAGAAGTCTTAAAACAACAGCAACACCAGAACAATTATAAACCTTGGTGTGCACTTGTTGTGCAAAGAGCTGACACCTGCCATGCTGAATCTATTAACAGGCTCACAGACTGTCATTTATGTGTCGAATTAAGTGTCTGCTTTATTTAACAAGTGAAAATAAAGCAAGTCCAAAAAATAGCTTTCATCAATATCCTGATACGCTGCTAGCGGGCATCTGTTAATTTGTCTCAGAAACTGTCAAGTCAGACACATAAAAAACCAACCGTAATGGAATGAATTGATGGCAGCGGACAGACTGACAGCTCAGAAATACTCCGTGTGACTGTGAATATGATAAAGTGTGACTTGCTTGATGACAATGAACTGACCCAGCTGTCAAATAAAAAAAAAGGGCAATTGTTAGAAAACTTATTTCCTCTCACCAAAGATAGGATATTAACAACACAACTTAAAACCTGTTCCATTAAGTTCATTTTTATATCCTCGAAGTATGTAGATTAGGTGACTTTTGAGGTGTTAGTTGAAGGGTATTTGAAACCTGGGCCCTATTTCGTTCTTTTTTTTTTTTTTTTTACACATTTTGGGGTCTAAATGACAAATCACTAACCCGTGAAAAGTACATCCATTAAAAGTGCTTGTTGTTGCTCAGACTTTGACAGGCTCAGTTGTTATTCGTGTCTGACAACATTATATAAAGGATCCCTACAGATGCAGACCGTTTTGTTAAAGAGTTAGATCCTTTTGTTTTCCTGCAACAACATAACCTCTTTGCAGACTGTTCCCTAAGAGGTTTACTGTTTCTGGTTAAACCGAGAGGATGTTACTCTTTAATGAAACGGTCTCTCTGTAGGGATCCTTTCCATGATGTTGTCAGACACTTCCAATCACAGTCTGAGCCTGTCAGTGGCAAAAACAAGCACTTTTCATGGTTGCAGTTGCCTGTTCGCGTACGCTGGTGGAGGCGATCTACTGGCCCCATATTAAAACAAATGGAAAGATCACTCATCTGACCCCAACATTTGTAAAAATAAAAATAAAAATAAAATTATAGAATGAAATAGGGCGTAGGTTTAAAAAGAAAAGTTTCCCTTTAAAACATCAGCATTTGTGAGAGAGACTGAGAGACAGAGAAACAGACAGTGATAATGACTCCCCAGGGCGAGCATGCCTTTTGGCCAGACCACTTCCTCTGTCTGAATACATGACTCAAGAGTCACATTAGAATAGGGTGTGTGTGTGTGTGTGTGTTCGTTCCCTTGGGCTCATAACGATGCTGTGAATCTGAGTCAACTGTTGGTCTTGACTACTGTGATTCATTGGCTAACATTAGAGGGTAGCTAGACCCCCACTGTGTGTGTGTGTGTGTGTGTGTTTCAAAGGTCAGAACGGTAGGGTTATAAAAAAACCTGTGCAACATGCCCCCACCGGGTGACATATTCTCACTAACTGACCAATCGCACCACGTTTGTGTGTATAAATAACTGACTGTTCATTTGAATGTGTGTTTAAATGTGTGTAAACTGTGTGACTCTCTGTGAGCGTGCATCTGTGTATGTGACTGTTAGTTTGCATTAATTAATCAGTACGTGGGGTGTATTAAACATTAAAAACCTTTTCTCATATTGAGTACGGTGACAAGAATGAAACAAACTCAGAGTGAAGAAGCGTGTTCAGATTTAGTTCTTGTACAAATAGGTCATTTTCTGATAGTTGACTTATAGTTTAGGACTTGAGTCTGTCCTGTAGTCTCCTTCATCCTTCTGACATTGCTCCAAAACCCATTGGAATATTGAACAAAATGATTATTCTAAACGTGTTTAACACTGTATGGGTCTGCAGTGAGAGTTTTCTATCTTTTTTTGGTTATTCCCTCTTTCTTCCTCCCTCTCTGGTTGCGTCTCATGCTGTGCCGTTTTCAGTGAGAGTAGCTGGAATAGCTGCCCAGCTTCAATCACAGTGATTACCTCCAGAACCGAAACAAAGCACATAAAAGCGTTCCACCAACTGTGAATGAAATGAGGCCGTTTCTAAAGCTAGCTTTCTTTCATAGTGCCTTTCCAGTTCTGTCTGTTTCTTTATACCAGTTTACTTCTCCAGTCTGTTCTCTGCGTTTCATGTCGGGCTGCACAATCAGATGTGTATGATAAAAGGCTGTGGTTTTAATTTCCGCAGTTCGAGCTGAAATCAGAAACTTTCCAACTGAAATTGCCATAGGTCTCCAAACCATGGTAAATGTGCCGGTTGGTGTGGCTTACAGTAAGATTCCCCACCATACATATTGATATAAAGTGTTGATGATTTATTAACTTTGACAATTAACAACTAGTTTAATGTGTTTGGTTCTGAAAAGACACTGCTGAGGTGTTTCTTACACTTTTCCAGAAGGTGAAACTGATTGTTAAATAAACATGATTAAACCATATTTCCTGCTTCCCACTGTGATGCCTTTTTCTCATTATCTGTCTCTATCTTAGACATGTGGGAGACTTGTCTCTAAGACTTGACCATTAAACATCAATAAGGGTTGTTTTGCTCTCCCTCCATCTTCCAATCTCTTAGCACTCTCTCTGTCATTTCTCTCTCTCTCTGTCTCCTTGGTGAACCTCCAAAAGCAGCATTAAAATAACATTGGGAAAGGTCTGGAAACCATAAAGGGAGGGACTTGTCACCACGTGTTGCCTGTGTCAGGGATGTGTAGGCGAACAGGAACAGGAATTATAGCAGAAGAAGGTGAGCGTTTCCTCCTGCAACCTCTTTCATTTTCACATTGGACATGGGCTTTTAAACACAGGCTGATCTGGAAATGATCCCAAATCATCCCCACATTCATCTACAGAGCAAACCCTCCGGTGTTCTGTTTCAAGTGTTGTTTGGAGAAATTTCCTTCCACAGAGCTGGTATGGCTGAAAGGCAGATTTTCCCAACTTCCAGCGTAAAGATAATGGTCGTGACTATTGTAAACTGGGGAAGTGGCTTTTTGATTGTGATAATTTATGATTAGAGTTTCAACACATCATGGCTGCGATGACTTTACACAATTAAAATGCTGACTCACACTTGGCAAGGCGCTGTTTCTGTTCTGAATTGACCACAGCAAACAGCAACTGCCCCCAAGCCATGAAACTAAAGGATTATGCCTGAATTAGTCAAGCGGTCTGACACGAACAGGAAATGGATGTAGAAAGTGTTGTTTGTTCCCTCGGCGCGGCCTGAAGGCGACATTTGTCCCTTCTGTGTTCTCGCAGCCACTGTGTCATTGTTTGTTCCTGCTGCATTGGCGTCACCTGGCATGGCGGCCAGTCTGTGCTGACATGGACCAAGATGGCGGTGAAGCAGAGAATTGTGGGCCGCTGCTCCATTCAGCTTCAATTCATTTGAGGCAAAGAAATTAAAACTTTGACATAGAAACACACCTGTATATTTTATAATCATTGCAAAGGTGACACACTCTCTGTAAGGTGTTACATTACCCAGTTCTGTCCTCAATGCTTCAAGTCCATTTCTGTTTTGATTTAAAAGTGTACTCGGCTTGAGCTCTTTACTGTAAATTGACCAGTACGTGTTTAAGATCTTGCCTGGGGAGACGCACTCAAGGACACCACAAACACAATGATTGGCTATTGCCAGGACCAAAGCTGTAACCATTCACTCACACGTTACCTCCAACCACCGCACCCCTCTATAACCCCAGACACTATTTGAACTAGATGTGGTATTTTTTTATGTTTATGCTGAGATGAGAAAAGGGGGTCATGTGAGGTTTAAAATGAGATTTTCTGTTACTGTAGAAATCCACTCCTACTCTCCAGAACAAATCCCAGAGCTACTCTGCTGTAGATGCAAAGCTGCGGACTGTGAGGTTTTTGTTTTTTCTTTCTTTTTTAAAAGATGTCTGGCTCCTTCAAGCGACATGTTCTGCAAGGACAGACTTAATAAGATGAGGAATGGATTAAATGAACCAACCAGAGAGCAAGAGGAAGGAGAATGAGAGAAAGACAACCGACAGAAATCAGCACAAAGAGTGGTCGTGTTTCTGTCCAACTAACTGTCAAGTGAATTTTACACAAACTTTTGAGATGTTGCAAAGATTTAACTGTCACTCGTCATTGTTTCCATCTGGTGGGTTGATTAGATTCTTGGAAATTAGGAAACGAAACAAAAAAAACCCCCATGATTTCCACCCAAGAATATAGGCATCATCATTAGGTTAGTTAATATTTTTATTATTCAAGGTAAAATGATTGTATGAAAATTAAGGACGACAGAGACAGAGAGACTGAGAAGACCGAGAGGGACACAGAAAACGAAAATACGCAAAGACAGATGGAGCTGGTGTATTAAAGTTCACTTTGGGTGTCTCGTTTCGGTGGCCGGCTCTTTGTGGTCTGTTAAAAGCTTAAAAACAGAGCAGTGCTGAAAACAGACACCCGGCGTTTAGCTCACGCCACGAAACCTGAGGCTTAATTGCCTTTCAATTAGAGGAACTAATAGGCCTGTGTGTTTCTGTGTGTGTGTGTGTGTGTGTGTGTGTGTTTGTGTGTGTGTTGAAGCGATTACAAAGAAAGAGCTGCAAAGCTTTCTCAGCATTTGCGAAAATAGGTATTAATGATAGGCTAGCAACTCTGACACACACAGTTACTGCAAAGTTAGCCTTCGCAGTGTGTGTGTGTGTGTGTGTGTGTGCGTGTGTGTGCGTGTGCGTGTGCTGCGTATGTCTGTGCCTGTTATGTGTGTTATGAATTTGTTAGTGTGTGCGCACTGCATGTGTGTAGAGGTTGCTGATACCCGTTAAGCCATTAGTGAAATTCAAGTGCTAATTACCACCCACAAGACCCCACGTCTGCTGTTTTCACACACACACACACACACACACACACACACACACACACACACACACGCGCTCATATTCTTCATGTGCTATTATCTCTAATCAACCTCATTAGTATCTTTTGACATGAAAGGGAATGAATTACTGAATGTTCTAGTGCTGCTTAATGTCCAGAACATGGGGAATCTAAATAATATGTATTAGGAAAAGTAATTATTATGTAATGTAATCATTGTACGGTTTATCATTATTCCATTTTTTACGCTTTGTCAGCATTCGTACTTTGTCGGACAGTTGATGGTCACATATATGACGGGGAAGAGGGTGAAAAAGCATCAAACGAGGGTCAGCTATTTAGATTTGATCTTTTTTTCCCTAAATCATTGACACAGTACAAAGTCAGGGCACGGCTGCACTGACCATGCTCAATGACTGCAGTTATATGCACAAAATATATCACTTCTTTTTGCCTTTAATCCCAAAAATACAATACTCCTACTAAGCTGTTTACATGGCTAATGAAAATGAATATTCTCGTGGTGAAACGTGGTGGGTGTAGGCATGCACCACCAGTAGATGTGGAAATGACTCGAATTAGTCACAACCGAATCATCTCACCTGTTACCCATGTCTCTAAAGGTAAAGTAGAGCTTTGATAGAATTTTGATGGAGAGGAGGAGGAGGAGGAGCATCGTTTTCCTCAGTGAAGCAGATGTTTCCTCTCGGGAGACACAGAAGCATCAACCGATGCTCTTGTGTGGAGAGGGCAGAATCAATGCGAGTCAAGCAGTTTGGTAAATAATGTTGCGGGCCTTGGAGAGCAGTTAGGAAACACGTCAATGATTTCAGGAAAACAACCTGATCCTGTAGCCTTGTCGTTTATATATGTGGCACAGACGCCTCACTCGGTGCTGCGTTGGATGTCAAACGTACAGTTGAGTGTCAGTTTTGGGGGAATTATGTCCTGTTGTTGTTTCATGCTAGCTGGGCTTTTTGCTTCTGCTTTGTTCTGTTGATAAAGACAGACCTCATTTATAAATCACTCCAGGTTTTTTACTGTCCACCAGTGCATTTTGATATAGATCAAGTCACTAACTACTTTATCAGGGTAATGATCAAGGTAACACTATTACTACAATTTAGAGAAACATATTACTTGTGGCATGTTACATAAATGCTAAATAATCCAAGCTGATAATGAAGAAGACAAACACACAAACTTCCCTTTATTGCATTCAGCTAACTTGCACCTAATTAACTCTGCCATTGTTGTTTGGGAACACTAAATGATTCTGTTTAAAGTACTTTATTTCATAAAAATAAACTCTGTTAACATGTGTGTTTTTGTTTTGCTCATTTTGATTAGCATCCTCAATTACAGAGAATCACACTCATTTGTATGGAAATAATATGCAATTTGTGGCAAATGATGTGCAATCTGAATAATTATTTCTGCTAATGAGACAAAGATGGCTTTTTAAAATATTTTTGAAAACATGTTTTGTGTCTTTTAATAGATTCTGCAATCAGTAATCTTCACCGTTGTGTTTCCCAGTGACCACTGTTCACCTCTAAAGACAGCTTCCTGTCATGCATGCAATCAAAGGACGGACTGGTTGTGTGGGACAGAGAGAGTGGGTTTTGTGTTATAGTCTTTGTATGGTTTAACTACCGTTCATCAATTTATTCAGTCAAACACATTTTCACAAAACTTTAACATTGAAGTGAATGTTTTTGGCAACTGCTTCTGCAACAGAAAGTTTAGGTCTCAATTGGTGCATTCACAAAAGTCCTCCTTGTATTAAAAGCACAGACAGAGAATTTGGGGATGAACAAAATATTTTTTCAAAGCTACGAAACACAATGAAAACACAAACAATGCCAGCGATGGAGCGAATGTTTCAGCAGCGTGCGTCGCTTCCTGATTTGGTCTTTAATTTCGTAAGGAAATCCTCTGGCCTCAAAACCAGTTGACGACCGAACCAATCAGCTCTCTGTGTTCCTCCAAATGAGCAGCCGAAATAGACAGTAATACAACGGGCGAGCTGATGAGATACAGTTAAGCTCGAGGCAAAACAATGTAGCTCCAATTAGCCTGCTGACCGCTGCTTGCTGGCTGTTGGCTTGTATGGAAATGCCTTGTTCTTTCCTTGTGACTATTAGGCCTTTCACTCCTCACAATTGGAAAGACGGACTCCACATTAGGGATGTTCGCTGTTAATTATAAGGAGTAATCTCCAAAATGCTCAAATTAAAAGTCTGAAAATTACAAAGGAGAAAGAGGCAATGTTGTGTTAAGACCTTGCAGTAAAAACGGTGTTAGAATTGACTCGTTATTGACTTAAATAGAAAGATTATGAATGTGGTGTTGGAGGGTGTCCTTAATAAACCAGCACTTTAATAATCCCTCTCTCTCTTGCTCTGTCCTTTTTCTCCCTTTCTGTCATTTAAATTGTCTCTTTTTTTCTTCTTTCGGCTTTTTCCTCTTCTCCCCATATATCTCTCATCTTTTTACCCTCCTCTGTTTTCTTTCTGTCACATCGTAGCAATTATAACTTGGCATTACAGCGTTAGAATGACACTGTAATTACTGCGGAAGATTTTTAGAATATACTTAGGAATGGAAACTGAATATGGATAATCACAGGGTGTTGCAGAACATCACTGCAAGTTATTTTCTTTCTTGTGCATCCCATTTAACTTTTTATCTCTTCGCAAAAAATCGCTTGTGACCCTCAGACTCATCCATGACATTTTCTTGCACTCCTTTAAAAAAATGTCCATAATCAATCACCCGGTCCTTTTCTTCTTCGTATGCGCACACATCCACACGTGCTCAATGAACAAAGTACTTCAAAGTCAACTCACTGAGGACATCTGCAGAGGTTCAGAGGTCACAGTCACACTCACACTCTCCATCACAGGAGATTCATGACACTGTCACTGCACCTTTTAATCTGAGAGGCAGAGATAAAAAGACAGATGAGTCCGACAAGAGACGTTCCAAGACAAACACACACACACACAGAGATTAGTCATTGGGAAAAGATGCTGCTCGATCATAAGAATAGAAGCGCACAAACAAACACAATTCCTGGAATAGAAATGGGGGGGGGAGGAAAGTTTGAGCAGTTTATTCTATGGAAAAGCCAGCAAAACCTAAGACTCTGTGCCTCTTGCTCACACTGTCTTTCCCACTCCATTGCTGTGTGTTTGTGTGTGTGGTTTTGCTCTATAGGGAGGGATAGAAAGGCGGGGGGGGGGGGGGGGGGGGGGGG
>JAVQJD010091393.1:0-15058 GCA_036023655.1 Nannoperca australis
CCCCCCCGCCCCCCCCCCCCCCCCCCCCCCCCCCCCCCCCCCCCCCCCCCCCCCCCCCCCCCCCCCCCCCCCCCCCCCCCCCCCCCCCCCCCCCCCCCCCCCCCCCCCCCCCCCCACCCCCCGCCCCCCCCTTATCATGTGTATTCCACAGATCCTGTTGCTGAGATCCTCTGTGCTCCTGTTGAACCAGCACTGGTGGAAATCCCCCTGCAGACGCTTGGCAGCACCTGATCAGTGTGAGGACACGCCCACACTCCGGCCTCAGCAGAGCTCTTTAATCAGCTTTTATTTGCTGGTCTTGATGCATGCCGACAAAGGCAACAATCTTTTTTTATGACAATTGGTTTTCTCTTAGTGCTTTTAGAAGAACATTTCATCATTTACAGGTACATTTACTTGAGACCATTGTTCACTTGGTTATCAATCTGCAGAAAGTGTGTGTGTGTGTGTGTGTGTGTGTGTGTGTGTGTGTGTGTTAGTAATGTGCAGCAGCCTAGAGCCAACACAGACACTGTGCTAACTTGTTAAAATGCAATGAAAATAAATGAATCAGTCAAAACAAATGTAGCATGCTTCTAAAAGAAGAACAATCTAAAGTCATAAAAGTGCTGCGGATGAAACCGTAACAGCTACTGAGCCTGGCTCCATCTCCATGACAACTGAACAAGCTCCACCTGGTGATGAAGACCAAGCTCCAAAAACTATAATTATATTGTTATACACAATCTAGGTATAAAATAAAATCTGAGAATGTGAAGTTAGAAGGAAGTGAGCTAACCAAACCTCCGTAGCCCGCTCCTCCGCTCTGCTTGAGGCTCAAGGCTAGCCACTACTAGAATAACATAACTGTCCATCGTGAGTCTGACAGTTTGTAGGCGTGCAATGCTAAATCAGCAGAGATCTCTTTTAATATTAACCAAGATGTAATGGGTATAGTAATTATCATAACATCTTTGTGTTTAAGATCTATGTGCATGTGTGACAGTCGTTTTTATTGTACATATTGTACAGAACAGAGGAAGATGACTTATGACAAAGCTGAATCACCATGAGGCTCAAATAAATGTAGCCACAGAGCACAGACTAGTACACAATACCAGTTTGATTAGGAGCAATACACAATGCTTCTAATCAAACTCGATACTATTCATGGGAAAGTGACGCTGTTCAAGCTGTACAGCTTTATGACGTTTTATGAATGAATCAAATCTTTGATGCTTATGTCCTTGTTAATATTTAAGCAACATGGCCAGTGCTTTTCAAAATAATCCCAAAAAGGGATGCCAGGTCACAACTATCCTCCAATTGTTGGATAGGAAACATTCCTCATGTCAGTGTCGCGTTAACCTTTGGCAACTTAAATAAAATGTTATCAAGAGAAAAGGGGGGATAAATCGTGTGAATCACTGTATTTTGCAACAACTGATAAGTGAGCCCTTCACGTGTATATTCATATCAGAGGGTGTTTCTTTATTGAGTAAATCAAGGGCTGTTTACATTCATTCACTTTTTATGCACAAAACCCCAACACACACCCTGGTCTGATAACAGAAACACTGGGCTGGCAGGTCACACACTGTGCAGCTGCCCTGCGAAAGTGACAGGAAAGTTCTATTTACACATCAAACAGAGGGTAAGTGGAGGGTTAACACACCTCATATGCGATAGTACTGTATTTTTGTTTGTGAAGTAGGTTAGTCAACACTATTAAAGTCATAGTTTTTATAGAAATAAATTGCTACAGGAAGAAGTGATTCAATCTATATTCAGTTCATCAAAGCTCTTTTGTTTTTTCTGTTTGGAGTCTGGTAGCTCTTAACAAGGAACAACCCTCTGTAAAGGAAGTGATGCTTTTCAAGTTACTGGTTTATTTACTTACCTGGCTATTTACTATCAGTGATAGCCGTCATGGCAGAACAGACAGAAAGAGGAGCACCACCGGTAGACATTTAACATCCCGGGAAAAGACTAGCCAACAGGTATTTCAGGATATACATATATTCATATAAACAACACCATAGGGGGATAATCGTTAACACCTTTCCTTAGAAATCCACAACATTTCTGGCATTTCTTGTCCTCTTACCCTGCATTGCCCCTCTTATTAGATAACTGTAGAGATATCATGGGAGAACTGTTGAAAAAAGTACAAAATGTGAGAAAACATGAACATGCTGGCTCCTTTGGACCTCCTCCCCTTTTTAGTTGTGGTCTGTTATCTTGATCTGTGGTGTCTTGGAAGGGTAACCTTTATATTAAGTATTTTCTGAAAGCTGAGCAGGAAGAACAGGCCTCGGCATGACTGTACTTGTTCCAGTACCATTATGTTGAGCCTCCTGCAAAAGGCAGTTTTTCTTCACAGGTGAAAACCAAGATAAATCAAATGTGCCATTAGCAAAAGCAATAATGATAGCAGATGATCATCATGTTTTCTGTACAAAATGTGCAGAACTCTGAAGCCCCCTGGGCTTTGTCTCTAGTTTTAGCTCCAGGCTCTGTTGTCACTGTGGTGTGTGTGTGTGTGTGTGTGTGTGTGTGTGTGCGGACAGATGTGAGAGTGAGATATCCATCTTCTCAGCTAACTCTTGGCAACAAAGTGAATCAGCACATTTCCCAAAATGTCAAACTATCTATCTAACTAGATAAATGCCAAATATTAAAGTATCTCAACATTAAAATGCTGTTTTGTGTGTAGACATTTGATCTCTTAGTGGCTAGTTAAGTAACAATTTGTCACGTCCCGTACTTTATGTTGAAGTTTGGTGCTGGGGTCAGTGTTTAGTTGTTTCCTGTTTTATTTTGGTTATCACGTCCTCTCTACCTTCTCACTTCCTGTAATCTAACGGTATCATTCTCACCTGGTGCACAGGTTATTTAAGGGCTGCTTTTCCTTTGTTCTGTGCCAGATCGTCTCTTTTTTTCACTGCCATGCCAGTGCGTTTTGTTTGTTTTTTGGAGATGAGTTTGTTCCTCCAGTGATCATTTTGTGTTTGTTATATCGGTTTTCCCTGTCCTCTAAATAAAGAGAATTTTTGTTACAAACGTCTGCACCTGGGTTCTGTTCGCACCAGCCTCCGAGGCCTTGACACAATAACGCTAATGCTAATGATGCTATGGCTTCTAGACTCTCAGATACAGCTTGAAGGATATGTGAATAAATCTCATTGGAAAGCCAGAATCACTGTTCCACTGTCCACATGCACACAGGAAACGTTTGAAACCACTATCTACAAGATCTACACTATTTGCGTATTTGTGTTTGCTGTGCAATATATAATACACTGCTATGTTGTCATTATTAATTAATGGCAAACAAAACAGTCCCATTGTTTCAGTTTCACACTGTGACTCACTGCCATAGAGGTTATATCTATGACAATGTGTAAATCATTTACAAATGCTTAGTAGATCCTTTATTAATTTCTTTGACTGGTTGATCACTTACCTTGTCCAAAATGTATTTATAAAGAAATTATTAACATGCATAACTGCAGACATGAGCAATTAAATTATTACTAGAAAGTGGTACTAAGATGCAAGTGTGTGAAAGCAACAACTGCTGTGTGACAGCAGAATGAATATAAAAGTATTCTAATCGGGACAAATTGTAAAGACCCTGGGGTGCAACCTTTCCATGACACGTCTTGGTGAGGGGGGTCCCGTCCCTGTGTGCTTTCAAAGCAACGCCTCTTGGCCCAAAGATGGAGTGCTTTAAAGGGACTCTGATTAAACAAAAGAGCCACTAAGGCTCTGCCTTTGAGATGAAAGAAACTGTCAGGCTGATGCACTGAAATGAGGCAGAGAAACACTGTACTGAGAACCTACAAGCAATTATAAGCTTAGTGTCACACATGACATTAGCTTTCAACATGTTTACTGACTTTCTGTAGCTGTTGAAGCCCAGGACATGTGAACATATACTGTCGGCAAGGCAGCAGAGGACCCAGTGCCCCTTCTTTGAGCCACACAGGAGATGAAGTTCAGTTTGGCATAAACTGGCAGCAAAACCTCTAGGATGCTAACTATCATCAGGACGAACTATGAACAATCAAAGAGAGCAGATGGCTGATAATAGAAGAGACAATAGAAGTTTAAATTAGCAAAGGCTGTACACATAAACACGTGATATCTCTTAAAACCACTCTGACGTTTGATTTAAAGATTCTTCACAGGCTGCCTTTGCTGCATTTGAACATGTCCTGCAACTTTGAGCAGCTGGACCGAACGTTAATATGATCTTATCACCCGAAACCTCAGAAAAGCCTCATGTTTAGTTCACCAAGGATCTGGAGTTACAGTTACAGTGCAGTGTTCATGTTTATCATTTCGACTTATCTGTTTTTTTCCTTTTCTTGAATATTATCTATTGATGCCATTTGAGTACTGCCTATACTCACAATTTTCAATTGTGCATGAGAGAACAGCCAAAGCCATCTTCTCTTCACATTTTCCCCCTGCGATATGATCTCAGGTGTTTCCAGGTGTGGGATTTGACAGATGAGTTGCAGCCCAATGTCAGTTTCTCCTTGGGGAAACCCCTTGAGAATCAGAGGCCTTCGCTGCCAAGAGCAAGTATGACAAATTGGGCAACGGTTTTAACTAACTAAGTTAAATGTCACAGATTTGAGAAATTTACATAATTCTGCTGTAGTTCACAACAACCTAAAACTTAAGGAAGCAACATTTCCTGAAGTTTAAAGCTGCATCAAGTTCATTGCCAAAAAAACACAAAACACAAAGCTTCATACCAACACTAAGAAGGTGAGGTCATTCATTCATTAATTTATTCACAGTTACTTATTTGTCTCGGGTAACTTATCTTTATCAAATGTACTGATTTACGATTCACTAAAAGCTCCTGCTTTATTCCTCTCCACCAAGTACAGCACTGCTGCATCTCTGTTAATGCATGTGTGTTGCACGTCACTCTTAGTCATGTCTTATTCATCGGGGTGGGAGAGGTTTTTCTGTTGGAACCCCAATTGTTATTTATGCTGATAACAGGGGTGTGTTTTGACATGATCTTGGAACTCTGTCTGAATGGGAGTGGGACCAGACGCATCTGCCAAAGCAAATAAAAAAGGTTTTACTTAGAGCCTCTGAATTATTTTCCTTTACATTCTTGCAGGACTCAAGTAGCACTCCCAAACCCATGCTCGGTTTTCAAGCACAATATTTCAATATGTCAAAACCTCCTCCTTCCATTTAAAAACTCCATGTTATGCTGTACAATATCTCTATTCTATGATACTGACAGTTAGTACGTAACTTCAAACTTAGTCTTTGTTCCTTTTTGTTCAACTTGCTCCCAGCATGAGCCCAGATCTTCATCTGGTCTAATTCAAATCATCAGCTAGAAAAATCTCAACCAGCAGTGCAGGACACATTACAAATCTCCAGGCTTTTGTTAACTGTGACAGTAATAATGACTAAAAGCTATGTATGATAGACAGCACTTAATGGTACAACATCTTTTTCAAATCGAATATAAATTAAGTTAAGCATTAATCCAAAGACATCAAAGACAAAAGGCCCATTGGTTTGATACGATTTACAGTATACATTTACCTTACAGGGCAACACGTGAGCAAAACATAATACTAGACTGGCTTCTGCAAAATATTAATTAAAAAGCAGGTTGCTTTTCCCTTCATAGAAAAAGAACATAAAAAGAACAATAATAGTAGAAGATATTTTGGCTATCATTAAAGGAAAAGTGTGAAATCAACAGGTGTAACTAATAACATTAAAGTTTATTTTGGTTCATTACAACTCAGGTCTTATTTTTGGTTTTGGCCATCATTCTTATTGGTTATAATAATGATGTACTAACTACATTACCCCCTCCCCTCATTTAACATCTATGAGCTGATAAACTTTTCACAAATGGTTTATATAACAAGATAATGTACTGGTGAGTTGATATGAGTGTATTTGTGAACAACTATAACTCCTCCTGTGGACAGCCAAAAGTGGAGGCTGCTGGATAAATAGATAATGAGTGACAATATATTAAATCACTTTGAACAATATAAAATATGTCTGCATGGTAGAAGTTATAATTATTGACAAACACTGTGCATATATTCACAATACACACTTCAATATGTGCTTATACATGATAGGGTGTTGTAAACCATGTATTAAATGTTTAAATACAGTTTACTTGCTGTTGTTTGCACACACACAGTATTTCTATGCAATGAGGCATTATTGCCAACTTGGTGACTTCCAACTAAACTGGTTTCAATAATTTATCAGTCAGTTTGTCATTGGACTTCCTGTGAGGTCCAGATCTCAGTACCAGAAACCGAACCTTTATAATAAGACTCAATTTTGTTGTGCTCTGGTGATGCATATTACTAATACATTTGTAATGAATAAAATTGTCACACAGACGACCCTTGGGCATTCGTGACCCGTGAGTGCTTGGGATTTTGGGAGAGTTACCCAAAGTGCTGAGATCCAGCACTGGTGAATACAGTGCGATAGTCATTATAAATTATGACTACACAGCTACAAAATTAAGACCCAAGTTGTAATAAAGCTAAATGATCCTTTAATGGTGGCCCTTGAGAAACAAACAGAAAGAATACTGCTCTCTACGGACAGAAGAACGCATGTTTTCAGACATTTGGGATGAAGAGAGAGCTGCTGTACGAATCTTTGTCTTCCTCTTCGCCATCATTCTTTTGATCCTCAAGAAGTTTATCCAGGAGGCTCTGTGATTCCGGCTCTACCCCCGGATCTTCATCCAGAGATTGGCCTTGTGGTTCAGGGTCTGAGCGCTGCGCGACGTCCAGTATTTGCGGAGCCTCCAGCTGAGGGATCATGGTGGTCAAAGACATGGACAAGGGCATGTGGACCAGAGGTGACCCTGGAAGGGCTGCAGAGCCGGGGGCAAACTGAACCCCCGGGTTGGGCATGGTAGATATGGTGGTGAGGGGCTGGGCCCAGGGGAGGTAGGTCAACCCTGAGTCTTGGAGCTCCATCTGAGGGAGGGAAGCTGGTGCTGGGGCCACAGGTATGGTCTGAAACAACAAATATGACATGTTGATCACAAAGGAACTAAAACTAGCAAAGGCTCCAGACCAGCTGAGCAACTCTGGATGTGTCTTTTGGAATCAAACCATCAATTCTAGCTCTTGCTGCTCCATACCGTCTAACCATTAGTGTATAAAGAGTATTCCACAGATTTAGCATTGCACAATGTTGGACTCACAATGAACAGTGTAGAAATATTAGGTGTTGTTAAATAATAAAAAAAAGATTTTTTTTACCTAAACAGTTTTTTTTAACTCGATGGAGAACGTCATAAGATTGAGGAAAGATGTTAAGGAGAATTCATAAGAACTCACGAAAAGAGAATCCAACTTCACTTGGATACACTAGGCTACATAATAATGCAACAGCAGATGTTATTGACGTGGGTCTGATGTGGGACAGCATTACCTCCTTTCCTTTGGTGAAAATGCAAGCCTTACCCAGTAAAACATTAAGCATACTTTTGTTCACATACAGAGTTGTCTCCAACTCACCCCAAAGTTAGTGAGCAGTGGTGTGTGTGTGTAGGTCAGCATGGTGTAGCTGGGACACAGAGTTTGCATGTACACATCAGCAGTGAGGGTGGGGTTGGCTGAGTAGGCCAGAGTCTGAGCTGAACGCTCCTGCTGGTTGTAGTCAGATGAAGACCAGGGCGTCACCGCAGGCTGTAGGCCAGCGCTGGTGACAAACGGTGCAGCTTTCCATCCTGCACACTGCAGCCCTCCATCACCGACTGCAGTCGACAGCTCAGCAATATCAGAGCCAAAGATGCCTGAATTTCAAAGAGAAGTCTGAGTTTTCAAAGACAGGCTGACACACATGCTTCACTTACAGAAATCAATATGGTAAATGTGGACGGTAACTCACAGCTGTAAGAAATGAACAACGATGACTAAATAGAAGATACCTTGTGTGTATGATGTCTGGTTGCTGTGTGCGACCACATCCTAAAAAAAAAAGATTATAATTCTTACAGAAGTGATTTGAGCATGTCAGTTATTTGCAGTAGATCCATTAATCATATGTTGGTGCTGCAGAACCACAGCAGTCACACTGTGATGTTGATATGTAAATATAGAGTATTTACACTTGTACTGATCAAGTCCAGGTGTGAGCAGCAGCTGAGTTGAGAGAATTTGTTAGGATTTTCACATACAAGTATAGTCTTGAGGAGTTGGTTTTCTACAAATTCAGCTTTCTTTACTGATTCATGTGAGGCTAAAGCTGAATTTTGTGAGTATGGTAAAACATTTATTGTCTTTCTTTGCAAAAATTCAGATGCAAAAAATCTAGAGCACTTTGTAAAAGATAGGCTTTAACTTGTGTTTTATGTATTCAACCTGTCATTATCTTCTCTGTCTCCAACTGTCCAACTCATGCATAGGTTGGTTAATTACTGCTATTCTGCATGTATCAGGAAACAGATATTCTTAATTACATGTCTGTGATCCACAAGATTAGAGGTTATGTCTCAACAATGTGGAAAACCAATGGATGTCTTGTACAAACCACAGTTTACTGGAAACCTCCATTGTAACTTTATAATTGATAAGATTGCAGAGATGAATTTCAGATTCCCTACAGGCACAATGGACACACAAGTTCAGTGAGAGGGGGTGGAGTCAACCACAGTAAAGTCAGATTCTCACAGTAGTAGCAAAAAAAGAAGAAGATTTACTTACGTAGAAGTGCAAAAGTAGTATTAGGAAAATGTACGTATATAAGGTATAGTATACATATTACAGTATATTCCATTATTTAGATTTTATCACTAACAAATGTATGCAAAAGCATTTTAATATTGTATTTCCTCACTGTATGAGCCAAATTTAGATAGACTATTATATATTTATGTTATTATAATACTATTATATTATATTACTGGGCAGATTGCCCTATAAAGCCTAACTGCAGTAACTATGCAAAGGGTAAAACTGAGAAAATAGCTTTAGTGTTTTAACTGGCCCGCCAAATGGGTCATAATATAATAGCTATATAAGTGATACGGCATTAATTGCACATGTATTCATGAGGTAATCTTTATGGCCAAAACCATAAGCTCATCATGCAGATATAAGACCTGCCTTCTGATTTAAAGCGGGTAACTGTCATACATTAAACGGTCAGTTCATCCCAAACACTGGCATGGCCATGCTGATTATTTGACCCCATGAGATATGTGTTTCTGACATTTCTGTCTACACTCCAGTCCAATAGCAGTGAATGATATTTAGTTTGTGGTGCTCACACTAATGAGAAATTAGATTTTAAATATTCAACAGCAACATCTTTTTCCAGAATTAGTGTGATCATGGAGAGGATGTTAATGTATTTAAAAAAGAATTGTTTTTAAAAGAATCGTTGAAATATTAGCTTTTTTGCCAGCAATAGTTAGATGAGAAGATTGATAGCAGTCTCCTGTTTGTATGCTAAATATGATGCTAATTAGCTTAGTTTAGCATAAAGCCAGTCAGCTTGGCTCTGTACGAAGGTAAAAAGAAATGCGCCTGCCAGCAGCTTGAAAGCTTACTAATTAACATGTTGTATGTTGTTTGTTTAATCCACACACACACCTAAGTAAAAACACGGTGGTATTACACCACTAGAGGTTGGTGGAAAAATGTATTTTTAATTTGCCCAACTGACCCTTTACTAGCTATACGTAATACAGTATTGCACTTACAGTAATAGCTTCAGTGCATGTATTCAATGTTTTTTACAATGGTTTACAATAGTACAATTGTTACAGCATGTAACCCTCTGCTGAAAACCCCGACACACACGGATGTACTGGTCATTTTCTTATCTAACTTTTGAGAAGGAAGTGATTTCTTTAATATGTCAAGAAGGATGCGAACATAGTATTATCTAGATTAAGCACATTTGATTGAATTAAAGGAGTAAAAGTACACTAGAGAAATTAATTCCTAAAGTTAAACCCTTGAATGATATCTCTCATGACTTCCAAAAGCAATTTTCATGTTTCACAGAAATGCTCTCACAGTGAAAGATGAGTATAATCAATTACATTTTGCAACCTACTGGAAGATAAAATACTTCTACTTCTACTGATGCTTCATGTTGTTTTCTCTCTTATCTGAGGGTGTATATGAGGGGAGTAGATGTGCACATGTTGTGTCTATCTACTCCTGGTCTGGTAGGTGTAATAAATAGCAAGTGGGAGGGCTATTTGGCAAGTCTGCAGTTATTTTGCATAGGGCTGTGTGCCCAGCCCTGGAGCCAAGCAGGGAATGGCTGTAACTGCCACGGAAAAACACCTGGATTATATAAGGCCAAAATCCCCTGTTCGCTCTGGGATAGGCCCTGGGTCCTAACTGCTCACATCCTGATGGCCCCACTGACATAAAAGAGATAACTGGCAAAACTGTGTTTGTGTTCAACATGGAAACTATTCTAGGATATCACCCCCCAAAGAAGTTGCAAACCTAGCTGTCACTGTCATTACAAGAAATGTTTGTGGTTTTGTTGTTCAAACAAATACATTAATTTTATTACACAGCCTAGATTTTTTTTTATATTTTCAATATCTGAACATCTCACAAAGCACAAGTTTGAAATGTTTGATTAGTCTGACAGCACATAATCCTGAGCAAGCATTGCTCCATACTGTAACTGATGCTGCAGTAAATCCTGTGCTTCTTATTTGTTTAATGACTAATGCTGCTGTGATAAAGATACTGGGAAGAATGTGGTTTCAGTGTTTGGGAAACGACTCTTTGGAAAGTGATTTTATTTGGAAAGGGTGGCGGTCCAACATTCATGCCCAAAACCTGTGAGAAACGTTGTTTTGTTGTACATAAACTATGTGCTAAAGAATTCAGAACAATAATCATTTAAGGTACAAGTATATACGTTTGACTTAAGTGTACACCTGATTTGAAATGTCACAACACAACATAAACATCATACTGTGCAGCTGATCACAAAATATATTACTCATCCAAAGTGCATGAAAAAATGTTAATGGCACCTCACCGCAGTAGGGGGCGCTGTCTTGATGCTGTGTGGCTCCAGACTTCTCTTCCTCCTCAGCAGCTCTTTGACTGGATCTCTGACTCGAACACCTTGGTACGGTCTGGACCTGGCCAGGGCTGGTGGTGGTGCTAAAAAGGCAAAAACCAGAGGAAGAGAGAGAAATGGATACACATGACCTCCATCTGTCTTGAGGCAGTCTCTGTGATGGACACGATGAGTTCACAGAGTTCAACTCCAAAGTCAAAACTTTTTAGAGCGGAGGATGACTTTTTATTTACTGCTAATGTTGTCTAATGACAAGATTTCTCATTATTACAATTGTAATGATTTAATATGCTTTGCTACAATAGCTGTACGTACATGTGTGATAATGTGTCTCTGCACTTAGATAGTTTGTGTCAGTGTCATCTCTGTGGTGAGAGACAGCATCAGGTTGATTAGAAACTGGAGACAACTTGTTTTGGAAACTAAGAACAGTCTGTGTTCTTATCCCGGGTGAGAACACTGAGCTGATAGACAATGAGAATTGAGTTGACTTGATATCTTTTCTTCTGCTGCTACGTGTTGATGAAGTTATACGTATGTGACTACATCGGCCCTTCTGGGTCAGATGCTTCATATGCTCATGGTGTATGATCTCTGTCCTTTCAGCTGAAATAGAGTTGGACTCTGTGCATTCCTTTCAGTGAATTAGGCCTGCTTAGTGAAAACAATTTGTGGACCTCCACATGCTGTTTCATTGTTTCACATGTCATTTTACTTTCTTTCTATTTTTATTATTATTTGCTGTTTATTTGCCTTATTAAAATTATCAAAAGACAACGACTTGTTGAATCATCTTTTATTTGCTCACTTCTCCAAGGGAAATAAGGAACATTTCCACCACACTAATGACATGCTAAACCTGTGACATGAGCCTATTAAAATTGTGAAACCCTGTTATAAAATGTTCTAAATAATAAGACTGAAGTTCCTTTTTGAACTTGGAAACAGCACTTGATGATTAGTAGCTCTTCTTGGGCTTTTGATTTTATTTCATTATCTTCCTCTGCATGGAGTTTGCACAGTTTTCATTAAATTAAAGATTAATGATATACTCACACACACATATATATACACATACACACATACATACACAGTGTGACAGTGTGTGCATGGTCCTGTGAGTGTGTTTGCATTTTGACCAACAACAGCTAACAACCTTTAAAAACAACCACAGGCCCAGTTTGAGACAACTGGCTGAATGAAACTGTGATCCTCCTCCAAAAGGTCCAGATGTGTTTGTCATCAGCAGCACGGACTCACTGGTTAATATTTATTTTGAAACCAGTGTAATGTGATTCAAACAGGCCATGTTTTACTAGAGTGATCAACTTGTGTTTCAGATTACACGCTTCATTATAATCAAAAGCTCCAGAACAGCCTGTATTGCAGTAACATGTAGGTAGTTGCAGTGTAATGCGCATGGTGCCACTGTGGATGCTGTTGATTTATGCATCAGTTTACAGAGTAAAAGTTTATTGCCTTTTCCAGGCAACACCTCCATCATAAAATCTTTCCATATTTATATTAATTTGAATAATACACTGATTAACTTGGGCTTCCAGTCATGCTGACAGAGACTTCAGACTGAATGGTCTAAATGTTTACAACCAATGACTTCCTGCAAGTATAAGCATGAGGAGAACTCTGATCCGACAGAAAGAGCCTTTGTTGAGTAAACTCAAAGCAACAGTACATTACAGGTTAAACTGCAGACAGTGCCCACAGCAGTGCAGCAGAGTGAGCTCTCTGCAGATGGAGAGTACAGTACATACATGCAGTGCAGAACAGAAAAGCTGTCAAGAATCCCAAATAAACAAAAAGCCTACAGGTCACTTTTTGATCCGTTTTTTTTTCTATGGCAGTTACAGAGAAGTATTTGTGGTACCTTGCTGTTTCTCATCATCCATTCATTTAGTTTTTGTTTGTTTTTTTTTACATTTTTTAGGCATTTAGCAGACGCTTTTATCCAAAGCGACTTCCAAATCAGGAGCCACTGGGGTTTCAGTGTCTTGCTCAAGGACACTTCGACACATTGACAGGAGGAACAGGGGATCGAACCGCCAACTCTACAATTTGATCCAAGCATCCATCTCCACAATCGTCCTGTTAGGGACATGGAACCTCACTTATTTTATTACCTTGACTCATCTCGTCAGTTGTGCATAGGCTGTTTGTTCACACGTGTTGCCAGACACAGACAAACAATTATCGAATTTGAACTTTAGACTAGCCTACTTTACACTGTATCAAAGTAGGAAACAACGCCCGAACAATGCCTGTACTTGCTGCATGTGGCACTGTACTTTCACTAACTATGATCAATAATTCTTAAAAAGTTTTTTCCATAATAGTGAAATGGTGTGGCGCTGATTTAGAACCTGCCTAATTATTCATTCTTACATTAACTATGTCAATAATGTACTAAAGAAAACTGACCCCAGATCAGCCATACATGATCTAATCACATCTTTGCTAAGATCTGCAACTGTTGCCACTCACAAACTCTTAACTGTTTGTGACTGTATTTTACAGCTTTTGTTTTGTCATTTTTACTGACAATCACTAATTTCGCTAATATATCCTCAAGATCTGTATGTTATAGGTCATAAAGCAAAGTACTGGGGAATGTATACTCATGGGAACTTGAATATCTGTAGCAAATTCCACAACAATCCACCACACAGTTGGCAAAAAATGTCACAAAAAAACATAAATGCCAAACTGCTGGTGGCGATAGAGGAAAAGGTACTGGATCACTAACGTGGTTAAGAGTCATCCTCTGGGGACCTTGCATGTCTGTACAAACTTTCATGACATGTATCCATGTAATAGTTCTTGAGATATTTCAGTCTGGACTAAAATGGTTAAAGCTAGCATAAAACATAGTGTGGTATAATATGAACTGTGATACAGATCTTTGGGACATTATAAGCTAGTATAAGTTGCAAACTCAGTTCTTTGTAGATTATTTGGTGTTTGGTACATGGTAATGGTAGTTTGAATAAGATTAAAGACCTAGTATTTGTATGTCAAAATTACAAAGTATCTTGACATCAACATATACATGTCACACTGAACTTCCTAAAGTCCTTTTACAGTCCCATTAACTATAATTTCAGAGCTGTTCCTGGTAGTTGTCTCCTCTAATGTTGCATTAAACATGCTGCTCTTGTCCTGATGCCACACACACACACACAAATCAATCTTAAAGTGTCAGATTGTAAAGTAGTAAAGGATTCAAAGGTTGAGTAATTTGACAGTGCTCTGCTAACAAGCCACCTGGCAGGTAACTGTAAGACGCTCTGGCATTCTAGTTTCACTTGCTGCAAACCTGAACAAGATAATGGAAAACTGGCCTCTTGTCTTGTTAGTCCAGATCCCAGTCAGACTGCCATAGAGAGGAGTGTCTCATACTGGCTAATCTAAATGTGTGTTTGGTGTTTCACTTTTTTGGTGGATACTGTGGCGATTATGTGAAGTATGATCTAATTATAATTAAAAGAGCTTCATTTGACCCAAAGTGTGCATTGCTGACTATAGGGGAAGGATCACTGGGGTGGCAAACAGTAAAGCCAGCGGTAAGACTGTGCTGGTGTACAGTTAATCTATTACATTACATTACATTTAGGCATTTAGCAGACGCTTTTATCCAAAGCGACTTCCAAATAAGAGCTTTACATAAAGTGCATATAATCATTGGGCGAAAACAACAAGATGTTGAATCAAATAATATGAGTGCTGGTGATGAATCACAAGTTCTATAGATAAATACATCGCTGCCAGTGGCAAAATCGAAAAAGAGCATTAAATTCAGAAACAGATTACGTCCATTCATTATCAATCACAGTACAATTATCCAGTACAAATGAAATGTTCTCACAGGCAGGAAATAGTGCAACATAGTGTTTCAACTGTTGCAACGTGTGCAGGCCTTCAGTCAGACAGCTAGGTATAGCTGTGCATTCCATATGTG